>VMDO01003954.1:0-133473 GCA_007922755.1 Pedetes capensis
GTTGTTAATGAGTCTTCCTCCAATCTTGATGCCACGTTCTTCCTCATAAAGTCCAGCTTCTCGGATTATTTGCTCAGCGTATAAATTGAAGAGATAGGGTGAAAGTATACAGCCCTGACACACACCTTTCTCAACTTTAAACCACTCAGTGTTTCCTTGTTCTATTCGAACAACTGCCTCCTGGTTCATGTACAGATTTAAGCTCCTGTGTATGTGGGAAGGCATAGGGAATGGTAACCACTCAGGGTTTTCTCTGGCAGGTCTGTTGAAGGTATGGAGGGTCAGACAAGCCTTACTGCAATGTGACACTGTGTCCAATCAAGAGACAGGTCCGTGTTGCTTGCTTCCAAGGTAAAGATCAAGGGCAGTACTTCTTGGACCCAAGAAACAGGAATGAGAAAGCCCCAAACCCCAGAGTTGGCAGAAGAGAGTAGCAAATACTTTAAAAGAACCATGGATAGCAGAAGCTGGATGGGGATTTGGCAACAAAGGAACAGAGCCCCAGTCTTGCCCCTCAGTGCCTAGGGGTTTGGTTCAGCACCTAGAAACCAGGGCCTGCTCCAGAGGAGCCAGAGCCTTGTTTTTAGTTCTAATCTGACTTTGCTTCTAAGTCACAGCTGACTCACTGGTTTCCAACCTAGTGGCCAAGATGTACCCATTTACTGTTTGTATTTTCTCCATAGGCCCCATGACTAAAAGGTTTTGGCCTTCCCAGCAGCATTTAAGATAATTTATTTCCTCATTTCCTTATTGGTCTAAGTCACATGTGACTGACAAATAGCTTCCTAATCAGCGAGAATTCGTCAAAGCAGCCTCAAGAATTGATAGGATTCCAGCCAAAAAAGAAGGCATGTTAGTTACAAGTTCAAGCAGCCTGGGAGCAGAACAAGTGCCCTTTGTCCTAGAGAAATAATGAAACAGTGTGACCACCTGTCTCTGCCCTCCCAGACCCCTGGATGGGAATGCTGGAACAGCCATTTCTTTTGCACCAAAAGACACAGTACATGATGCCAGAGACATGTGCAGAAAGGTGCAGGCAAGGAGTACCTTCCCCCATTGCATACCAACCGGTCCTAGAATATATATAGGAAGAAATGATGTGCTGAGAATTTAAAATTACAAGGCTGAAGCACAATACATGAAGTCTTCAAGGGAGGAAGCCTGTTCTAGAGCCATGACGCATTTACTCTGACATAGGAACACTGAGCCTCCCACCAGCCTGGTGTTTGCTGCAGCCTTCCACACACAGTTGCTCCAAAATACTTCCTTAACTAAATCATTTGGCTTTGATGTAATATGGAAATTGTATCACATGTGCCCAGCAAGGCAAAACTCCTTTCTTTTCTATTATTTCCCACAATGTCAAGGGCAAAAGTATCACCAGCTCTTCCTGGTCCATAAGGATAGATGTGGGACTTTCAAAGCAGACCTCTTTCAGTCCCTCAGCTGTAGGACACAGGTGGGCACTAGGTGGAGAAGTCCCAGCTCCTGAGGGTGCAGATATTCAGGCAGAGGTGCCATCTGGCTCAGGTATCCCAGCCAGAGGACTTGACTAGGGATCATCTAGGGCAGGCAGATTCTGTTCTCAGGGTGGTGTGATCTTGTTGGGACAGTGCCCATAAGCCACGGGCAGGACACCATAGAGCTCAGATTCCCCAACTACTGGGGCCTCAATTCCCCATTCTCCTCAAATATCAGAATACACCATCGCAGGTGAGGCTTGGTAATCTCTTGAGTGCTTGCTTCCCGAGTTCTCCATGGGGTTTTTCAGCCACACTCACCTGCACTGCTTCGAGAAACATCTCTGCATGATGATTCCTGAATGGTCGCCTCCAGCTGAGGTGTCAATTCCCAAACCCTGACCTCAAGCCCTACTGCCCTGCTGGGAATCTCCCTGCATCCACTTCAGGGACGCACATCATTGAATCTGTCACCATGGCAGAATCCTGGGACTCTCGTAGAGCAGAAACAGCCATCTGTCTCTGAGTCTAGGACCTCGGTCTCCTGCCTTGCAGTGGCCTCCCATAGGCTAAGATGGGCCCTACAAATGGCTGTACAGTGTATCTGTAGGGGTATCAGTCACAGTATGCTCATAAGAGATCTGCATGCTCTTTAATTCAGTGAATTGTCTGGCAGAGACAGATATCTGGAAGGTGTCCTGAGAAAGAAGTGGCTTTTTCTACTTTGTATGAAGGTGTCATGTGGACTGGAAGGAAGCAGCCTGTTGAGAAGGGAATATCCTCAACCCTCAGGGAACAGAGCAAGGCCCAGGCAACTAGAGTCCCAGGGACAGATGCTGATGATGCATCATCTTGTCCACTTGCCTGTGTGCGGTACAAATATTTTCCATGTGTCCATGACATTAAAAAGATTGAGAAACACCAACCTAGGTTACAACAATAGCCTCTCTGTTTCTGGACCTTTTTCTGTTGGCAGATAAACAAGCCTGGGTTTCTCCCATTTGGATCAGTAAGTCAGCATGCCTGTGCCACCCAATACCAGCTTCTGCCCACAGGCCCTCCTCAGGGAAGTCACTCCAGGCTGCTCATCAAACACGACCAAGGACAGGCCACTGGCCAGATGTCCGGCATGAACTTAAGGGGAACAGTCCTCAGATAAGCTAATTGACCACTTCCTTTCAGACGTTAGCTCTCCCTCTTGCACTTGGGGCCTTTCTCATTACATGGAATTATATATTACTAGTGTGACGGTTCAATTCTCCTGCTCTTCCTTCAGAGGCTTCTTGGATCAAACCAACCTCAGATTCCAGCATTATTTACCAAAGGTCAACCAGAAATTAACTGGAACATCCAGTACCAGGAAGTCAAGTCAATAAACTAACACAATGGAGTACTATGTAATCATTTTAAAAAGAGAATATTATAGGCTAGGTGCTGTGGCACACACCTGTAATCCCAGTGACTCTAGAGGCGAAGGCAGGAGAATCACAAGTTTAAGGCCAGAGGCAGCCTCTGTAACTCAGTAAGACCCTGTCTCAAGATAAAAAGTAAAAAATGGGATAGGGGTGCAGCTCAGTGGTAGAGCGCCTGCAAAGTATGTGTGAGGCCCTGGGTTCACCCCTCCAGTACTGCTAAATAACTAAATAAGAAATAGCATTATTTGACTACATAAATATTATTCCATGCAGAGGCAAGAATGTGCTGGGATTACAGTTCTTTCTGTGCAGTTCCAGTGTAAAGAGGTGTGTGCTGCTCAAAGGAAAAAGTTTCTAGCATCAGGTCAAAGGGCAACTTCTCCTTTCTAGCCCTCTCCCAATTATCTAAAAGCAGACAATATCTTTGTGTGTTTCATATTTGGAACATAAAGTACTTGTGACCGTTTTTATTTTTATGATCTTTTCTATTGCCTTCTTAGGAGAAAAGAAGTAGTATGTCTTGTCGTAGCCTTGGTGTCTTCCAGCATGTGCGCTCTGCCCACTGCCTGGAATCCAGTCTGGTCTCTGTTCTGAAGCTTGTATGCTTGAAGCCACTGGCTGCCAGCTCTAAACTGAACTGAGTGCTTCTGAGGCCCATTCACGGCCATGTGTCCAGGAGCTCTTTACATTAGACTCCCCCAAGACACTAATTCTTTTTGTCCACTTAACCAACTCCTTCATAGCTTCACCCTTGCTCTGCTGGTACAGACCCTCAGGATGCCCGGGACATCAACTTTAATTCTGTACATATCTGTAATAGCCTCCACTTTCCCCTTTACACTTGATTGGTGTAGCTGGATGTACTAATTTCCTTGAGGTGCTATACCAGATTACCAAAGTGGTGGCTTGAAACAATAGGAATTTATTCCCAAGAAGTCCAAAATCAGTTTCACTGGCTAGAAACCAAGGTGTCAGCAGGACCGCGCTCCATCGGCAAGCTCTAGGAGAAAATCTGCTCCCCAGCCTTTTCCTCCATCTTCAACACCTACAGCAAGGCATCTCCAAATCTCATCGCCAACATCCCCTTCTGTGTGTAATAAACTCTCCCTCTGCCTCTCTTCAACACACTTGTGATTGAACTGGGCCCAGGATAATTTGGGATAATCTCCCTGTACAAAGCCCTTAGCTTAATCACATCTGTGAAGACACTTACCATATAACATTTACAGGTTTCAGAGACTAGAACTAATATCGTTGGGGGACATCTTACAGTCTACCACAAAGGGTACAAGACAATTTCTTCAAAAGGCTAAAAATTTACTTTCCCTCCTGGGTGTTTGGAAGGCCTTGATCACTATCTTCTCCCACCCACTTTCTCTGATGTGGCAGCCACCATCCAGGCTTCTCTTCCTGACTCTTCAATGGTGGACAGTCCTACACTATCTTACTAGCAGATCTTCCCTAATGCCATGGCTTCACAGACCATGCCAGACCGAGCTGGACTTTATTCTAGAACACCAACACACAACTCACACGCAGCCTTGGCTCTTCCAGTGATATCTACCTGTCCTGGATCCCTCTGATAAGCCAGTGCCCCCAAGACTTCCAATTAAAGGCCAAGCTTCAGCACTGTTTCTCATTCTTGCCCTCACTGACCTAAGGGCTCAGACTGGAGACTCTCTGGTGACCTCCAGGGTGGGATGGCCCCTCCCCTTCTACTCTGGCTTCCTCTGCACTTGATTTCTGACATCATCATCCCTTCACTTGTTTTCTGTCATCCAGAGATTTATTGTACTCTCTCAACCACTAATAATTTCCTCCTATTCATTTTGCTGTCCTAGGATTATATTTTATACACTCTATTATCATTTTAATGGGTTCTGGGGAGAGAAGTTATAAATATGCCCATGCACTGAACTCTCCATCTTTAAGTCCATCTCATTAATTCTTTTAGTTATACCTTGCACATGGTTAGAGATAACAGACATTTTATTCTAAGTCCATGGGCTCCTGTTGGTGGGTGGTCAGGGGGGCTAGCAGCTTGGGACTTCCAGCCCAGCTTGTCACAATGCCCACGCCTCCACTGCACAGACACCTTCCCTGGATGAGCACCACTGCCTGACTGGGATCTGGGAGGGCATGTCAAGGAACTGGCAAACTGTACATGGGTTTCCTCTTTCCGGGATTCTTTTTCTTTTTTTCTTTTCTTTTTTTTTTTTTTAAAGCAAACTAGTTCTTCCCTATAATCCCAGAGGCATCATTGTATCACTGCACAACTTTAGTCAAGAACACCTTTGTGGGTTCCATCAACCTAAGAGAACCTTTTTACTCAAAAGCAAAGACTGCACCATACAGCCTTGCTTTACAAAGGCTCAGGTTTAAAAATAAACACAGGTATTTGAAGGAGCACCAAAATAGTTTGAGCCTGCAGCTCTGTAAAACCCCATGGGATAGGTGTGTGCTGGCTCAGAGGAAGCCCAGAAAGGCCATGTCCAACAGAAAGCCCTTGTGGCCCTCAAACAAGCAAGAGCTGAGTGCAGGCAGCCTTTTTCTGTGTGTGTGACTCTCTTACATTCCACCATGCCAACCGTGCCCCATTCACACCAACCACAGGCATCCGCCCTGCCAAGCTATTCATAAACAGATTGTGAAGCAGCCACTGACCCGAATCCGAGTCCTCACCCAGCCTCTGTCTCCACCTGCCTTTGCGGCCTCCTCTCCATCAATCCCTGTACCTAACCTACAGGCTTAACAAAATAGCAGCTTTGCCTATGCCCCACCTGTGCCTTTCAATGAGCCATGCAGCAGCCCCGCCCCGCAGAATGCCTCTCGCTCCTGTCCCACTACTCAGCCCACCCTCACTGGTCAGAATCCTACCATCCTTCAAGGCAAAGTACAGACTGGTCACTTCCTCCATCAGAGGCAGCAGGCTCCACTGTGAGACTAGATTCTCTCCCTGGAGCCCAGCCCCCTCTCTCTGCTTCTTTTGTGGCCCTCAATGTTATTGTGCCTTATTTTCGCTAGCTACAGGTATATTATATACCCACCCTCCCAAGTTTGGCATAAGTCCCTTGGGGCAGGGGTCAGGTCTTCATTTCTGGGGGCCCTGCTGTGACTCCACAGAGAAAGTGTTCGAAGGTGTGGCCAGAAGCCTTGAATAAAGCCAAGTCTCAGAAGGCTTAATAATCAACCCCAGCTAGAGGGACACTGTAATTCCAAAAATCAAACCAAAGATCCTTGTATGATATTAGGAGTTGCAAACCCTTCTCTACTGTGGAACTGCTATGGGCTGTTTCTCTCCAAGGCATGCCCACAAAAGTGCACGGGCACACTGAGGGTGTGCACAGGCATACTGGGGCACACTGACCCTCATTGGTAGGCAGCTGGAGCCATGCAGTTTCCCCACCAGCAATCTTCTGCCTGGGTCCTACACAAGTGACCTTTCCCAGTGTGCCCTGCTTAGCCTAAAGGAGGTCAGAAAGCCCAGCTCTACCAGGATGAACAAGGGTCATGACTGTATCTTATATGCTGTTTCACAGCCAGAACTGAGAGAGCCAGGCACCCAGAAAGCCTGTTTCAATAAGGAGGCGAGAGAAGTGTGCACAGAAAGAGAGAGAGGGAGAAGAGGAAATGAAGCCTAATACCCAGTGAAGTTCCTTTTGTACTTCTTTGGATCTGAAAGGAAAATGTAGAGTACTGTTATGTCTTCAGTAAGTAGAAACGAATAGTCGACTACTAGAAGAAAGCTGGGCTTTTCTTTCTTGAATTTTTTATTAGTAATTTTTAATGTGCAACTTTAATGGGTCTCATGACGACAATTCATTACATGCATTTCACTGTACCTTGCTCACTTTAACTTCCGCCTTACCTTCTCATTACTCTCCCTCCCCACCCATGGTCTACTTGCTTGTCT
Organism: Pedetes capensis; assembly: GCA_007922755.1. Lineage (NCBI taxonomy): Eukaryota > Metazoa > Chordata > Mammalia > Rodentia > Pedetidae > Pedetes > Pedetes capensis. Next base: position 6,789 of record VMDO01003954.1, read on the forward strand.
TTTTTGTGAGTATATTTGTCTATATATGTACATCCCAATTTTGCCACATGGGCGACATATGTGATACTTTTTTTTCTTTTCTCCTATTATCCTTTCTTCTTGCCCCTTCCCTTTTCTTTATTCTATTTCCCTACTCAGGTCCTGTCGGCTTTCATGATCTGTATGTTTTAATAATGAATATATATTGAACTCTAACCTCCACATGACAGAAAATGTGATGTTTATCTTTCTGGGTCTGAAAACCAGGTTTTTCTGTTACTCTATGGAGCACACTGGCAGCTGTGTGGGTAATGGGTTGTGGCAAACCAGATGTGGGGTTACTCTACTGGGTCTTCTAGATCAGTGGTTCCCATCCTTTTTGGCACCAGGGACTTGTTTCACGGAAGACAATTTTCCCACAGATGGGGTGGGTGGGAGTTCAGATGTGAGCCGTCAAGGAGCAGCTGTAAATATAGATGAAGCTTTGCTAGCTTACCTGCTGTTCACCTCCCGCTGTGTGGCCCACTTCCTAACAGGCCACAGGCTACTACTGGTCTGAGGCCCAGGGGTTGGGAATTCCATTCTAGAGTTTCTCTTGTCTTTTGGAAAAGGTTCAATGTTCAAATTTTAGCAGAAAAGGCTACTAGCAGGTGTCTAGACAGCTGGAGCTCATGTGTGCTAGCCCTAGTCTGATCCCAGAACAGCCTGTGCTTGTTCCCATGTGCCAAAAACATGTCGCCAGGCTCCTCCAAAAGGCCAGATGGCCTGTGTCTGTTGACTTCTCCTCACTTCATTTTTATCTTCTCCAAGTGCTCTTCAAATGTGCATCCTGAGTCACATGCTTCCATGCACATTTACATCTCAGGGCTTCAGGGCAATCCATGTTTTTTTCTTAGGAGATCTAGTTTTTAACTGGGAATTGCCTTCCCATAGTCATATGGCAAAGCTGAGACCCACTGCACCAAAGTCTTAGTGGTACCCTGGAGAAGGAAGGTTCTGGAGACTTTAATCTTTACTGACCATCTCTTATGTGCTGGGCATCATGCTGGGCACTAACATACACATGACCTCGGCTAATCGTCCCAGCAACCTTAAGAAATCAGCATCTGTGCCTTCATTTTACAGAGGAAAATAAAAAAAAGATGAAGTAACTTTCCCAAGTCCACATAGAGGTATCGATAGTCACCCAAACCCAGCATGATGTTTCAGGCTCCCTTTACATTTGTTCCACTGGCTGTTATCATCAGTTATCAACCTTTGTTCTTCCTACCCTGCTCCCAGAACCCTCTGCCCTTTGCCTCTCACCCACCACAATGTTCAGGCCCAAGCCCTCTTGGGAGGCTCAGCTGGCTTGTGGGTAAAGAGGTTCAACCGTATGCATCCCTTACAAGGCCATAAGGAATGATCCAGAAATCCTGGCTCTTGTCCTTACACTCTGTCAACCACTACCCCTCACTGCGGCATCAATTACCAATCTTTTCGCTCTCCCTCATTTTTTGGTGGTTTGTGCTCCTAGATCACAGCCTGTTTTTCCTACCTACTCTTGTTTTGTTTCTCAGTGATGAAGACAGAGATGATCCTTCCAACTGGCCTCTCAGTCTTGAACTTTTCTTTCCTCTCCCTCAGCCTCTCTAACTCTGTCATAACCTGTCATTACCAGAAACTCCAATCCATCTGTGATCTTTACTTCATGGATCTCACTCTCTGAAACTGACACACATTATCCTAGTCCATTTGTGGTGCTATCATGAAATACTAGATACTGGATAGCTTATAAACAATAGAAACTTATTTCTCACAATTCTCGAAGATGGGAAGGTTAAGTTCATGATGAAGGCAGATTTAGTGTCTGGTGAGGGCTGATTTTCTGGCTCATAGATGGCATCTCCTAGCTCTGTTCCTATATGCTCCCTGGGACTTCTTTTAAGACCACTAATACCATTCATGAGGGCTCAGTGCTCATGACCTAACCACTTCCCAAATACTCCACCTCCTAATGTCATTACATAGGTGACTGAGTTTGAACATATGAATTCTGTAGGGACACAACCATTCAGTTCATAGCACATACAGCAGCCTCCCCATCCCAGCTCATACTCCCAATCACCTTTACCTGCCTTTGTTGTTCCTTAAGACACTTATTATCTTCTAATGTCCATGCCATAATATTTACTCATTTATGATGTTTTCATTTACTGTGTGCCTTATTAGAATGTAAGTTTCATAAAGGCAGGAATTCTTATCTGTCTGGTTCACTGATAGGACCAATACCATGAATAGTGCCTTGAACATACTACTCAGCAAAAAGTGAAGGAATGAATTATAATCGAATAATTATTCTTGTAATTATTCAATACCTTTTTTCCTTGATATATTGTAAGGTCTACAAACACAAGGGCCAAGTAAGTCTGCCTTATTCACTGCTGGAGGTACATAGAAAATATTAACTAATTGGGTGAATGAATGGAGGAGCAGAGTCAGGATGTAAGAAGGGCATTGCTGGGCTCTACTAACTGCAAGGTAACCTCCACCTAGACTGCTTGCATGCAGCTGGATTCCCACTGGCTGCCACTTTAACACAGGTGACCTAAATAAAACTATTGATTCTGATAAGCCCAAGCACAAAACATCAGAGGCCCTTAGAACATCAGAGGTTTGAGCACATACAGTGGTTTTCTGCCTCAGCCACACAAATATTTGATCCCAAGGATGTGGGGAAAACTAATTTTACCTATTACCAAGAAAAGTTACAGAGGCTACCCGAAATTTTTCATTCCAAAAACAGATTACATAGAAGACCTCAACCATGAACTGCTTCTAGCAGTCCCACCTAGATTTCACGTTGTAATTTCAGTCTGTGACTTCCTCACTGAGCTGCATTCCCGATTCACTAGGTTAATTTAACCTTTAGTAGCAAATGCTTGCTCCAGGAGAAAGGGCACATAGACAAACCAAACAGTCAAGTTTTGTAAAATGTGCAATGAGAACCAAATTTCACTCTAAGACTTCTTATCAAGGCTGGCCTGAAACCCCCAACTTCTATGCAGAATTTGGAAACCAATCCTAAAAATCAGATCACTAAAAGCACCTTCCTGTTCAATGTTCCCAACAAGGCAGGGGCAACGACTGGGGGACGGGAGAGCTCTCCTGCATCTCAGAGATAAATAATATAAGTAACCACTTCAAGTGTACACACTCGTGAGAATGGGAAAGATTCTGACTCACAGCCAAAAAGACGCTGACCAATGTGGGCTTCGGAGGCTTATAAACATGCTCTGTGGCAAAATTAATACCAATGCAATTAATAAAGCACAGATCCAGCCCAACGGGTTTACTGATTTGAGATTTAAATTCCAACTGCCTAATCTGAATAATACCTTAATGAACGTGACTATAATATATAATCCAGTAAGACCAAGGAGTAAAGAAAGCCATCCTGAAAATCTCTATTGAAATCTGAGGAAAAGGGCCAGGTTAAAACTGGGAGGCAGAGGCTGAGAAAGCAAAGATGACAGAATGGCTCAGTATGTTCTGGGCAAAAAAAATCTACAGATGAAGCCAGGCATGGTAGCACATACTTGTCATCCCAGTAACTCAGGAGGCTGTGGCAGGAGGATCACAGATTCAAGGCTAGAGGCTGTCTGCACAACTTAGGCCTTGTCTCAAAATAAAAAAATGAAAAACAGGCTCGGGGTGCAGCTCAGAAAGTATGGAAAGTATGTGTGAGGCCCTGGGTTCAACTCTCAGTATTGCGGAGGGGCGGAGGAGGGGGAAGATGAGGAAGAGGAAGGGAAGAAGGAGGAAAGAGAAAAGGAGGAGGCGGCGGAAGGCGGGGGAGGTGAAAGGAAAGGAGGAGGAGGAGATAATAAAGTAGGCTTCTTTTTCCCACAGATTCTTGAAAATTTCTACCAAGTACATACAGAAGCCAGTGCCAATACCACAGAGGTGGGGAAAACAAGAGAGGTGGCCTGAGGCCACAGTCACCTCCTATGAATGACATGTGGCAATAGGGAGGCAAATAAGACCAATTAAGAATTCACAGGTCTGATACCAACAGCTGACGGATCTAGCCTCTCAGGGAAAAACTCACATTATAATACATGCCACCTTCATTCTCTTTTGTGACATTTCCACAGCTGTGTCAATTCAGCCAAAAGCTTAAAAAGCAGTCATTTGAAGCTGCATCGATTTTCACTGCCTCCTTGGGCCCCCAGCTGGTTCTGCCCTTGAGAGAGAGGATCCCAGGGCTACAGTGTGACCAAGCCTGGGTAGATACCACCAGGTCCACTGCTCCCCACTGGATTATTTAAAGCACAAGGCATCCCTACCTCGTAGGGCAAAGTTTTCAGAGCATTTAAAATCCATAGGAGAGGCAAAGGGTGATTTTGTTGTTGTTGTTTTGTTTTTTTTAGCTCCCTCCCTTGAAGTAAGTGATGAGATTTCAATCAGGCCCCAAACAGAGTTTTGCTGAAATTTTACCCTTGGTAAGGCATGACTGCTAAAAATAAATAAATACTCCAAAAACAAATCATGAGAGTCAAAAGAGAGGGGAAGAGAGACGAAGCTCTGACGAAGCCAAACTGGATTAATCAGCACTTTGAGCCCACAAGAGTCACCTTTGAATTTATCAGATTAGCTGCTGTTGGTACCGAAGTAAAGGAGAAGCCCAAGAGGTGTGGGATGTGCAGGGTCCCCTGAGAGAGAAAATTGCCCACCCTAAGCTTTGGGAACCCAGTCCAGCACTCAACTCACCCAAGTCCATATGGTGGAAGAGAATCCAATGCCAGAGACCAACAGGTGGGCGACAAGAGTGCATGGGCTCACTACCCCAAACACCAAAGGCAATGCACAGAGAACATTATCTCTATACCACGGAGGAGTAAACTGAGGCCCAAGCGTGCCAAAGGCACCCGCTCCCTAAGATGACCTTCAACATGCAGTCTCCAGGAAGGAAAAGCTGCACGGTCCGAGGCTGCTGGGCAACCCCAAGAGGAGCTGTGTCACTGCCACTAAAGCTCAGCCCTCGAGAGAGCCCCCAGGGAGAGGGAAGCCTGGCCACACCCAGAGGTGTTTACTCCTCAGGATGAGAGGCTGTGCAGCATCTCAGGCCACTTCCTTCTGCCCCCTGTCCCCTGCATCCCCACCTATGACAATGACCTCAGGCTCCTGGGATGCCCACACCAGGGCTCCAAACCTGGGCTCCCATCCACTGTCCAGTCCCACCAAGTGGGTCAGCACAGAGTGGACCCCTTCTCCCCCAAATGACAGCTGGTCACCTCTACGCCCCCCCCCCTCACTTCTTGGACCAAGTCCCCCTTTCCCTAGGCTAAATATGCCTGAAGTCTTTAAACTAGTTGTGCTAATCTCTTTGGGGTCAAAAACTCTTTGAAAATGTGATAAAAACTACGGACGCACTCCTCTGAAAAGCATCTACATATGGGGCTGGGAGGGTGTTCACAGACCCCACATTAAGAAACCCTCTTTCAGGTCCCTCCAAGTGGGCTCGAGTGTGGCTGCAGCTGTGCCACCTGTGACGGCCGGGCCACAGCAGCTGAGAAGCTCGGGGCACTGGGGATGCCGAGACAAGAAGCCAAGGAAAGCAGGGAAGCAAAAATGAGAATCAGCATCTCAGTCCAAGGTCTGAATCAGTCAGCCTGGGCCAGGTTAAGGAATTTAGCACTTGTAAAGCCTGGTGGCACATGCCTAGTAATCCCAGCACTTGGGAGGCTGAGGCACAGAGAGACTCTGTCTCAAAAAATAATTAGTTAGAAGCCTGAAAAACTCAAAGCAGTAGAGAATTCCCTGAGACAGAGGGCAAGACAACCAACAACTAAGTGGGATACTAGCAGAACAAGGTTTAATAGAAATCCTTGAAAAAGTCGGCCATCAACAGAAAAGAAAAACAAATTCAACAGAAGAAAAATAATGGACTCGGGTGAAGATGACAATTGCTGAACTAAAAATGCTTAAGAGACTGGAACTTAATGTAACAGTGCCAGGATGGAGGTGAAGATCTAAATGGTCACTTTGTTTATTGTTCACCTGCCTTTAAAAAATAAATTTGTTATGCAAACTTAAAAAAAAAAAAAAAAGAATCTGTCCTTATAACCATCTTCACAAAACACATGCTCAGACCCCTCTTGCTCTGCCTCTCCCCCAAAAGTCCTTCCACCATTCACACCTACCTGGATGGCCTCTGGCACCCAGACCCGCCTCCTTCCTTACAGCTTTTTCATACTTGGACTAGTCTCCAAAGTTTTACTCAGCATGAGGCAAATGCATCCATCACCAGGCTGACTCACAGTTGCTCACCATGACCTGGAACCCCCTAGTTGTTCTCACACTCGTGAAAGGTCTGGCCCACTCCCACATCAACTCTAAATAAGCCATCACTTTAGCTCTGGGAGAGCCGCCCAGCATCACTCAGCACATCCCCAAAGCTGAGGCAGTCCTCCCTCCTCTCCACTCTCCCCAGGATCCACAGGTACTCTGTAAGTCCCAGAAATCAGCCTGAATACTCCCTTCACTTTCACACCTTAACCCAAACCAGCCGGCCCCTCAGGACAACGCCCACCAAACACACACCACATGTGCAAAACACACCATGCACACCAAACACACAACATGCACCGAACACATACCATGCACCAAAGATGCAACATGCACGCCAAACACAACAGGCACTCTAAACACACAACACACACCCAACATGCAACACACCAAACACACAACACCCAACACACACCCAACACACAACACACATGCCAACACCCAACACACCCAACACACAACACATGCCAAACACACAACACATCCCAACATACAACACACACCCAACATGCAACACATGTTAAACATACAACACATGCCACACAACACACGTCAAACAAACAACACACACGAAGCACACAACACGTCTAACACACAGCTGCCTGGCCACCTTCCCCCCACGCTGACCACACAGGCAGGGCACTGGTGTCCCTGTGGTCCCCTTCAGGCTCTGGGAGGCCAGCTCAGACCTCCCTCTCCCTCATCTGCCTCTAAGTCACTGGCTGCCATTGGTCAAGGGTTCAGCCCCAGCCCAGCTTCTCCTGCAGACCTCCTGTCCCCGACACCATCCACAGATAACCCCAAGCCTGGACCCAGGTCCCTGGCCTCTGCCCTGGCAATGCCTCTCTCCCCAGCCCCTCAGGGACCCTGGACTCAGCCCCATGCCAGGCTCTCATCCCCCTGCATGGTTCTTCCCTCACCTCTGGCTTCAGCTCACCCACCTCCCAGAGCCCCACCCACGGGCATCCCCCTGGGCACCCACCACTGTCCTTGGTCCCTGGGGAACACCCTGCCTTCCCAGTCTGGCATCACCTTGACGGAGGTGCTGGTCCCTATGGAGCTGCTGGGCAACATGGGGACCTGCGTGGGGGAGTTTTACTTCAAACGCCCTTCCGCCAACCCTGAGCTGTCACTACAGAGCCCAGAGGCATGAGTCTCTCTGGCAGGCTCATCATCCACTCCCAGGTGATAAATTCCCAGCACCATCTTCCTCTCCGAATTCCCACAGCCTGGCCCCGCCCTGCCCTGGGCTGCTGACCCAGCCTCATGCTTCCTCCCACAGCTTCCTGCCACACCCCACCTGCCTGCACCACCCATGGTGACCTCCTTTCTCACCCTCCAAACACCAGTCCTTCCCTGGTGCCCTGTACCAGGCTTAGCTCCTGGTCCATAGTTCTCCCTGGCACCTTCCCTCCACCATCCCCACCCCGTACCTGTCCTGTCTTGGCCACCTTCTCCCTCACCCTTCAGCCTCCAGCTATTTGTCCTGTTTTCCTGCTCCCTTAAGGGTCAGCTTCAGAAACTTGGTCCATGCATCTCCACATGGCTCCCCTTCCCAGCCTCTCATTTATCTTCCAGCCCCTGTGGATGTTGGCCTGGGTCAGGGCAACAGCTGCCACCTTGCCACCAGCCCCAGGCCCTTCCCTGGAGCACTGAACCAATGCCCAAGCCCTTCTCCTTGAGAGGCTTTTCCACAGGCCACCATGCCAGCTTCCCTCTTCCCTCATTGGCTACTGCACCCCCATCTCCTTTACTAGCTCCTCCTTGCTGGCCACCTCAAGGATGAGTGCTCCAGGCCCATCTGAGTCCATCTCAGATCTTGCCCAGTCTTCTCACACCTGGCCTCTCTGCTGAGCCCAGGGCCATATCATCAACTGCTTCCTCCCCAGCTCCACTCGCATGCTGACTGTGAACTTGGCTCCTTGTTCTTCCTCCTAGCCTCTCCTCCCCCAGGCTTCCCCACATCTACTGGTAGTACACACCAAACACCAAAGGGGGCCTCTTTATTTCCTCCTCTCCCTCGTACCACAGGCCTTATGCTATCCATTTGACAGTCCCCACACACTCCATCTCCTCTGAGACCTTCCTGGCCTCAGCATCCACTCTGCCCTGAAGCCTTTCACCTGTCTCTTTACTTCAAGTTCCTGCCCCCTTCCAACCCATTCTCCACGAGGCACCCACATAGCCTTTCTGGGTTCAAGAAAGATGTCACAGTGCTTCAACCTTAACCTTAGCCAATCTCACTTATCTTTTTGTTTGTTTTTGTTTTTTGAGACAAGGTCTCCCTGTGTGGCCCAGGCTGCCCTGGAACCTGCTATGTAGGTCAGGCTGGCCTCAAACTCCCATCCACCCTCCTACCTCAGCCTCCCTAGTACTGGGATTACAGGAGTGTGCCACCAGGCCCAGCTTCAATCTCACTCCATCTCATTCTGTCTCATCACACCTCTGTCCCTGCCCCAGCTTCCCAGGTCCCTGGGCTCCTCCCCTCACTCACTGAGATCTGGCCATGTGGGTCTCAGGTCAATTCCTCAACACTCAGAACAGCTTTCCTACTCTGTCTTTGTACTTCCTTCCCCACCTGGACCACTCTCTCCTTCACACACAGCAGCCATTTAAACGCCTCCTCCTCAGAGTTGTTGTTGTTGTTGTTGTTAGGTGCCGTCGAGTCGGTAACTGACTCATAGCGACCCTCATAGGGTTTTCAATGGCTGTTTCGGGATTGCCTTGGGAGTGGATTGCCAGGCCCTTCTCCCATTTTTGCAGTGCTAGGAATTGAAATTGGGACCTCAGAGGCTGCAGCGCAGCGCTCTACCAACTGAGCTAAATCCCAGCCCCCTCCTCAGAGAGGGATCTCAAAACCACACATACGGAAGCTGGTCTCAGCCCTTGCTTCTTTCCCTCGGGCACTGAGCACAACTTGCAGTCAGTTTATTGGTGGATTCATTTAGGTTGCTGTTGTTAGGTGCCGTCGAGTCGTGTCCGACTCATAGCGACCCTCATAGGGTTTTCAATGGCAGATTGTTTCGGGATTGCCTTGGGAGTGGGTTGCCACATCCTTCTCCCATTTTTGGGGTGCTGGGAATCAAACTCGGGACCTCAGAGACTGCAGAGCGGCGCCCTACCAACTGAGCTAAATCTTAGCCCGGATACATTTATAGGTTGTTTTTATTTTTGCAGGTGACAGTTATGGAGGGCACAGGGACAGGGATAAATTCTATGAGGAGGAGTCATGTCTGTTAACTCACCACTTACTACACGTTGAAACAATATTTTGGCTGTTGGACTAAAATACACTAAAATTTTAATTCCATCAGTTTCTTTTCACTTTTTTTAATGTGGATACTAGAAAATGTAAAACTGCATATGTGGCTGTCATTTCTATTGGACAGTATTGGTTTGGTTGGCAAGGGTGAGGGAGTCACAGATTATGACGATGTATTGACATAACTTCATATTATAATCAAATGTTTTATGTGATAACAAATACAGAGGGGCATGAACCAGGTATTGAGGCATACACATAGGACAGGCAGGTTGGGCTAGGTTATGCTGTTGTTGTTGTTGTTAGGTGCCATCAAGTCAGTGTCTGACTCATAGTGACCCTATGTACAACAGGTGAAACACTATTGTCCGTGCTTCTCTGGGGTTTTCAATGGCTGACTGTCTGTTGGGAATGGGTTGCTGGGTCCTTTGCCCAAGCTTACAGTACCTGGTGTTCCCAGGCGGTCTCCCATCCAAGTACTAGCCAGGCCCGACCCTGCTTAGCTTCCGAGATCTGACAGGATTGAATGTCACAGCGGTATGGCTGAAGGCAGGCTAGGTTACAGCATGCCTGAAATGTCAAACTACTGAGGATGATGTCATGAATCATTGCTACTTAGCTGGATGCCTTGCAAAGCAGCTTATGTCAAAAAATCCATGGCATATGCATAACTGACGACCAACATGGGATGAGAGAAGATGTGTTTCAACATGGTCATACAGCAAACACACCACCAGCCCTCGCAGCTCCAGCAGCTTGGGAACAACACACAGTCTAGATATTCTTGTCTGCATAAGACTCGGTACTCCCATCTCCATTTCTCATACTTAAAGAATTAGACTCATATAGAGAAACAAGGGTTTGTCATGGTCTGGTTTCCCTGATCATCTCAACTTCGGGCTGCTGCTGGACACAGTGAGTGGACTGACTGTGTAGAAGCAATCCATGCATCTTCCATGGGACACAGACTAAGTCACAGAGTGTAGGGGGAGGGCAGAGGCAGGTAAGCCACCCCGACACCTCCTCTGCCCTCAGATGCAAAGCCAGCCCTCTAGGTCAGCACAGTACTGTTCCCTCCCTTGAAGAGATTATCCGCTCCTATAGAGCAAGGAAATCCACTTCTCACAGAGTTTAATAAACTTACAGATCTCATTACTCAAAGAGGTCATGCTGGCAAGAATTTTAATGCATTTTTTAGAAAAAGTCTGGAGGAATTATTAACAACAGAACAATGCCTGGCTCCTGGGAGATTCAAGGGCAGAGAGGTGACTGGTATGGATAGAGCGGGCATGCCCCTCACGACCGTGGGTGGCAAAGTGCTTCGAGCCTGGGCAGAGTGGTCACCCTGTGTACCCACCATTGGGTCTGGTGCTGCCCGCCTCTGCTCCCACTTCCAGGTCTCGAGGCATGGTGGTGAGTCATCGAGCTGTGGCCACTTTTACACACTGACACTCTTGGTTCTTTAAGGCACCCCTAAGACTGCTCATAAAGCTAACTCCCTGCACCAACCCCTTTGAGCACCTGTATCAGTCATCTCCTTTCTTGATGTAGCCCCTGCTTCTCAGACCACTGAGAAGAGAATACCAGCAGACCAGCTCCCTCCTTCCCTTTCCTGCCACAGCCTCACAATGCCTCTGGGTTGGGGATGTAGTCCTGTGGTAGAGCACATGCTAGGCACAAGTAAGGTCCTGGGTTCCATCCTCAGAGCTGCAAAATAAACAAACAAGTAAATAAGTAACAGTGTCTCTGTCCCTGTACCTTGTCTGGTCTCTGAGGATGACCCTCCTGGACCCCTTCTGGAGGTTTATGCCTTCTCTTAAGCTTGGCGCTAGTTCTCTCCCACCTCTAGCCTCACTGCCTCTCTCCAATACTTTCAATCTCCTCTCTGCCCTCAGCCTCACATGTTCAACTTTCAAAGCAAACATGAGCCTTCCTTCTACCCGCCTCACCCTAACACTCTCCTCCTCTCCAGCCAGACTTCTGTACTCTGCCTCCACACTCACTCCTGCAGTGGGTTTTGCCTGCAAATGGACTTGTGCTGTCCTCACAATCCATCAGTGCTCTAACACACCCACTCTAGGGGGATTTAACAGTGGGCCCCTTCCTGGTCCCCCCATCTGAGCTTCCTGTGGCCTTCAGTCTTGTTAAAGATGCCCTCTTCGCAGCCTCCCCTCTCACAGCCTCCATAACCTCTCTTCTCCGGCCCTCATCTGAGGCCCATCACCTCTCAGCCCCTGGCTTTTCTTCCCTTCAACTGTGGCCCTTTGCCAGAGTTCCATCTTTGTCCTTCTTAACTTACTCTCTCCTTAGAAAGTCAAATCCATCTCAAGGGATGGCTCCCAAGTCTGTATCTTACTCTACCCCAATCGTTGAGTGCTAGAGCTGAGTTTCTACTTACAGAGGATGGAAATTCACCATATCCACCCCAAACTAACTCTCATCATTTCCTCCAAAAGAAACGCACCCCATCTTGTGTTTCCAGTCTCAGGGTGACCACTATCAGTCACAGGCTCCTGAAACATCCACACTGTTGGCAACTCAGCCTCTCTCTTCCTTTCATCTCAACAATCAAGAATGGTTAATCTACCTCCCACATGACTTTCATAAGGGTTTTGGCCTCCAGTAAGTGCATCTTAAGAACATGAATTTTGCCAGGCGGCCTGGCATAAACCTATAATCCCAGAGACTAGGGAGGCAGAGGCATGAGGATCTCAAGTTCCAGGCCAGAGGCAGCCTGTGTTACTAAGAAAGACCCCATCTCAAAATAAAATAAAATAAAATAAAACAAAAACTTTTTAAAAAGAGCTGAGGGTGCTGCTCAGTGGTAGAGCACTCCCCTAGCATAGCATGTGCAAGGGCCCCTAATACTTGCAAAAAAAAAAAAAAAAAAAAAAAAAAAAGGATTTTATTCTCTAATAGGCTCAAGTATGATTTCCAACTCGCCACTTCCTGGCTGAGAGCTTAGACAGATTATTGAATCTGTTATATTCAGTTTTTCCTACTAGGAAAGTAGGGATTACTATGAGAATTAAATGAGATATACTGAAAACACAGGCAACACTGAATGGAGACACCAATTTCTCATGAACTGCTGCTTAATTTGTGTCCAAATGTAGTAAGCATGGAAAAGACGCTGGAGCTTTCCACCTCTCGATCCCAGTGAGGTTCCTCCACACATTCTCCTCTTTGGCTGTTATGTACACTCTCAGAGGCTGCCTCCACCACAGACCCAATGCAGAACAGGGTAAGGTGTGCATTATATAAACTACACCACCTCTGCTCCCTTCCCTCCACTCCCTCTGCTTGCAATATTTCTCAAATTGTGGGTATTTTCTATGAGGTTTCTTTCTTTCCAATCTCTTAACTCTCCATATCACCTTTCATTGCTACCTTTCTAATAATTTTCCTAAAATATCATCCTTCCCTTCAAAACAGAAAATATTCCTTTACTTCCCACAGACTGAAGTCCATGCCAGGGCGCAATTCTGCCTCTTCCTGTCCTAGCCCACTCCTGCCCTTGCCTGGCTCAGGCCTCATTCTTTGATAGCAGGACTAACTGCTGCCTGACCTCCAGCCTCACTCATGGCTGGCTCCCTGCCATTCACAGGATTAAGTCCCAAGACCTTGAGACAAAAATTTCTCCATTATGACTGGACCTTCCAGAGCCCTTCTCCACACTCACTTTGTACTGTCCATTCTTCCTCATCGCTTCACCCACTGTTGATAGCAAGCACACATCAAAATGTATGTTTCATTCAACCCTTACAACAACCTTAAGCCATTGGTACCCCTATTATTCCCATTTCACAAATCAGGAAATGGAAACTCAACGATGGTCATTATCTTGCTCCAGGTCACATAACCAAAGAATGGCCAAGCCAAGACCACGTTCAAAGTCCCTGCTCTTGACCTCTAAACTCCACTACTTTCCATGGTAGCACTACACACTTAAAGATCCTGCTTCCTTAGTTTGTCTGCCAGGAAAACTCTTATTCATCCTTCAAGACTCAGCTTGATGGTCATCGCCTTCAGCAGGCCTCCTCTAACTCCATGCAGCGTTATACATTTCATTAGAATTTAAGTATCCTTTGTTGTTGTTAGGTAGTGTCAAGTAGGGTCAGACTCATAGTGACCCTATGTACAACAGAATGAAACACTACCTGACACTGTGCCATGCCTGGAACTACTGTCAGTGCTTCTCTGCTATGCATAGGATTTTCAATGGCTGATTGTTTCAGAATTGTTTTGGGAGTAGCCTGCCGACTTCTTCTCCCATTTTTGCAGTGCTGGGTATCAAACCTAGGGCCTCAGTAAGTGTAGAGCAGCGCTCTACCAACTGAGCTAAACCCCAGCAAACCTAATTAATTAGGACACAATAGCCCTAATTATCTGCTCACCAGCCATTTACCTCAGGAGGGCAGAGTCCCTATTCCTTGACCTCTGTCTTCCTGGTACCAGGCCCAGAGAAGGTGCTCCACATTCAATTGAAGGTCACTGAACAGAAGTTCAAGAAAGAGACATGAGCTGATGAACACATGAAGTGAGATCAGAAAAGAGTTCAGATCTGTAGAGTGAGAGACTGCAGAGATGTGAGACCATGAAACCTACTGAATAGTCTACCTGGCCCAAGGTATCACATCCTCCCATGCTGAAACATGAGGTAACGTTTGTTTGATCCACCTCCTCCACTAGACCATCATAAACATCAGAGGCTAAAGACGTTCAAAGATGTTCATCACTGTTTTTCTAGCACCTACAAAAGTGCCCAACATAAGGCCACTATTGCTTATTTTTGTTGTTAGGTGCCGTCGAGTAGAGTCCGACTCATAGCGACCCTCATAGGGTTTTCAATGGGTGACTGTTTCGGGATTGCCTTGGGAGTGGGTTGCCACATCCTTCTCCCATTTTTGTGGTGCTGGGAATTGAAATCGGGACCTCAGAGACTGCAGCACAGTGCTCTACCAACTGAGCTAAATCCAATCCCCTGCCACTATTGGTAGAATAGTCACTATTTCTTCAATGAATGACTAAGTGAATATGCAAATGATCAAATGAAGGGTTCTTAAATCAGAAACACAAATCCCTAGGCCAATGTCCACTACAGAGAGAAATCCTCATCTTTTGTCTATCCTCATACGTCCCCAGGAAAGCAACCAGGTGGCACACTGGTTTTCACACTGGCATACATGGGTCAGCTCTCTTGACCTTCCCAGTCCTCCGACAGGTGACTGCACCACCTGAGGCTTAATACCAGGTGACACTGCAGAGGGCAAACCTCATGTTTGGGGCACCTGGTGACAGGGAGCCATCTCTGGGACTGCTCCAGACAGGGAACAGAGGGACTGGGAATGGTGTGGTCTCAACCGTGGCTGCACAGGGCAGCTGAGGCCTCGGGGGAACCTGAGAGGATTAACAATGAGGGGACGGGAGCATTCAATTCCGACTACCTACTCCAGAAGGTACCCCACAAGGCAGTAGCCAGCCTTCCACCCAAAGCAGGAATGATGATGACAAACTCGGCCACCTTTTGATCCAATCACCTCCATTATTGAACAGATAGAGGCAGTGAGCCTGGTGTACATCGCAGTGGCAGAGCTCTTGCCTAGCACGTGAGGCACGGAGTTCCACTCCTAGCATGAGAGGAAAACAAACAAATAGCAAAGCTTCTTAGAGAGAAAAAAATGAATTATCCAAACTCAAGACGCAGCCAGAGGCTAGAGTGTAGCCTATTTGTCCTGACCATCCCTCCCATCCTCCCTGGCAGGTGGCTCTCCATGACAGGGAACTCACCACTGGGTGACACAGGCAAATCTACCCTGAGGCCACCCAGGACTTAAGAGAGCTCTTCCTCCCACAACAACTACACTGAGTTGTGCTTCAGTGCCACCTCCACCCAGGCTCTTGT
This sequence comes from Pedetes capensis, assembly GCA_007922755.1. NCBI lineage: Eukaryota > Metazoa > Chordata > Mammalia > Rodentia > Pedetidae > Pedetes > Pedetes capensis. Next base: position 22,265 of record VMDO01003954.1, read on the forward strand.
TCCTTTGGAGCCCTTTGGAGCATCATGAGACAGGTTCCATTCCTTTTCCCCAGGACCCCTCTCTCCCAGGACAGCAGAAGCCAAAGCAGCCCTCCCTTCCTCCATTTCTCCCCCCAAGTCCAATTAAAAGCCTTCCCAATTAAAGGTCCCAGTGGTGCTACAGTGTGCAGGCAATGGGGTCTGCAAGACTGTCACTAATTAGGTCCCTGAGGACAGCCTCCACCCCATAACCCAGACAGGATGCCCCACAGCTGAAGGATACCAAGAGACGGGTGGGGCTTGGCCTGCCCTCATGGGCGATCTGGACGAGATCTCCCCAAGGAGAGAAAGTGATGGTGCAGCTGGGAGTCAGCTTTGAGGCTGCTGTCCTTTGCCTAGGAAACCCCTAGATACCAAAGGGCTTCTAACTTGGGGCTCTTAGGCTAATGGCCTCGCCTGTAGGCAATGCCTCACCCTGGGCTTAGCGACACAAGAGTGCAGAGTGTATGGTCTCTCATTTCTCAGAGGAGTAATAAGACTATCAAGCAGGCTAGTGAATAAAAATGTTTTTTTAAAAAAACTCTCTAGTCTTTGACAAATGTCTAAATGTGTTCCCCACAAGCGTATTTTTATTCTAACAAGCTAATTTGAAATATAATTTAAATAATTTCTACCAGAATGATACCATATGACTAACAGCACCTCGGTGGCAGCACTAGTGGAGACTTCACTGTGCATTCGGAGAGGCTCCCATCCTGCCTCTTCCCACACAGACCGCGCTCCGCTGGGGAACCAACCGGCACAGTGCCAGCTCTCACCTCCAAACCTATAAATATGACCTGGACCGCCTGCTGCGTGATGCCTGGAGAATGCAGACACCCAACAAGCAGCGTTTAAGATATCAGGGTAGCAAAACCAATGCAAATCAGAAGCTTTTTTGCCCCACCTCCTCATGATGCATGTCTTTGCTAATTTATTTTTACATTGGAAAAGAACCAAAGTGTAACTCTGGAGCTCTATGAGGTCAGGTCTTGGTACAACAGAGACTCCTGATATTCTGAGAAATCCCTTTCTTTATTGGAAACAAGCGTTTGACTGATGTTTGCTTGTTTGACAAAGGCTAATGAAGTTTTTCTTGTCAAATGGAAAAGGAGCCCCTACTCCCATCTCAAATGCCAAAGGGGAGTCTTTTTCCAAAGGTTTTGGGTACCCATGCAGGCTGAGGTGACACTTCACTCACTTTACCCAAAGTTTATGGTTTTCTTTGGTTTATTTTTAAACTGCTTTATAATTAAGGCAAGGAATATAATGTCCTTCCTGTGTATAGGTCTCTGTTAATCTCCCCAAGGGAATTCTTTTTGAAAGAGGGGGTGATAAATACAGACAAGGAGACTCTGAAGTACAGGGGGTCTTCCAGGTGGGAGCATTAGTACTTTCTGCTTGCAAAGAACCTTCTCATCCAAGTCTTGTTGTTGTTGTTGTTAGGTGCCGTCGAGTCGGTATCCAACTCATAGTGACCCTACGTACAACAGGCGAAACACTATTGTCAGTGCTTCTCTGCTGTTCATAGGGTTTTCAATGGCAGACTGATTTTTGGGAGTGGGTTGCCGGGTCCTTCTCCCCATCCAAGTCTTAAAGCAGAATAATTGTGCTCTGATATTTCCAAACAAAGAGAAACAATCTGGGCAGCTCTATCTACCAGCCACCCTTAGCAACAACCATGAATCCTGATGCTCTTACCAAAATTCATTAAGGAGAGGTGACTCACCCAGAATTACACAGGCTCCACAAATTACCCAATGTTAATTGTGATCCTGGTTTCTTCTCCATTTCTTTCCTTCAGTAATTCATTTAAAGCAAACAACTGCTTTAAGAAATTGTCAAAATGTCTTTTTAAAAAACACTCTCTTGTCCTAGAAAGGATTTAAGCAGGCTCACCAAAAAAATGTATAAAATTCAATAAAATGACAAATTAGAAGTAGGTGTGGATTTAAATGATGATGTGCTTTTATAGTTATTGGCATGGGAAGATGTCCACTCAAGATACTTTAAGTTGTAAAGAATATGACGCAAAACAGATATATAAGATGATTCCATTTGGTTAAAAATATGTTTGCTCTATATAGACAGACATCTAGACACAGAGCCATATACACACTGGGAAAAGTCTGCAAAGACAGACATACAAATGATGACGGAGGTTATCCCTAAGACGTGGCACGACAAGTAATTTTCACATCCTTCATTGTACTGTTATTTTTCAGTATGAACATGTAATGTTTTTATAATTAGAAAAAAAGCAAACCTATTTTCATTTTTATATAAAAAAAAAGTGGTAGATGAGAAAGGGTAAAGGCAACATGAGGGTAGAGCCATAAAACTGAGCTAGAAATGAAAGTAATGAATAAGCTCTGATAAATGTGCTAAGGGGGACCACACATTTAACTCTGAGCTCTGCGGGAGGGATTACAGAAAAGAAACCTAAAAATTTATGTAAATCATTGAGTCCACTAGAAAAAGCAAACCACTCAGGTGCTCCTTCAGGGGACTGTGTGCAACAAGATGTGCCCTTGATTGTATCCTAACGAACCTCAAGGCCAAGAGTCTCAGGCTGTAATAAGAATGGTGACATTTCCCCAAATAAAAGTCAACCCCAATCATGGTCTGGCCACTGCTACCTCCCTGATCTCCCTGCCTCCACTCTTCTCACTGATTCTACTCCTTCCTGTTCTTTAACATGCCAGGCATGCTCCTGCCTCAGGGCCTTTCCACTTGCTTTTCACACTGCCAGAACACTCTTCCCTATAATACCTGTGTGGTTCACTCTTCTTCCTTCAGGTCTTTAATGTCTCCTTCTCAGTGAGATCTAGCCCACGTCCTTATCATTTAAGATTATCTAACAAACTGTATTTTATAAACAAAACAAAACAAAACAAAAAACCAAAGAGAGTACTCAGTCATACCTATTTACTTATTCATTCAATATGTACTTATTTAGTGTCTTCTCCTTTCCAAATTCTGTGTATTCTTCCAACTCAGACACTCAGGAGATTTATCTAAATGGAGGGTGATCCTACATGCTAACAGCCCTTCAGCACCTCCCTATAGTATCCTGGGGCATTGTCCCTAAATTTCCCAAATTGGAAGGCATCCTACCTCCATCTCCTGCACCCTATAGATTATAACATTTTATTTAAACTTGTAGCATTTAAAAATAAAGCTAGTGCTTGTATATGTGGCTCATCTCCCTTTTTAGTACATAAACTCCATGGAGGCGGTAACCCACTTAATGGGTTTGCTCATCGCTGGGTCCCCAGTGGCAATCACCAATTGTCCCACAGATGATTCTTACTGAAGGTTTAAAAACCCACCACAGGACCAAGAGAAGACAAGTTCATCTCAAAACATCAGAAAGACTTTACCTATTTTAGTTAACTTAACACCCAAAGAAAAGCCCTATAATTTGGTGTGATTCGGGAGGAATGGAAAACTAAAGAAGGAATAAACATCAGAAGAAAGTTAATCAGTATAGATTACTGAAAGGCAGCCAAGGTATTAGATAACCAAGATTGTGGCCTTCATACGTTGCAAGATAATCTTGGCTGAACAAAACAAGTAAGTGTAAAATGAAGCCAAAGGGGAACACAGTAGATCTTATTTGTAAACACTGACAAAATCAGCTAGAAGTTAAGGCAGCAGAAAAGCTGGCTTTGCTGCTGGCCTTTTACAGGAGAATAAAAAGATAATTTACAACCTCAGTAGTCAGGTGACAGCAAGCAGCCTGGAAATTAACCCACATCACAATAAAAGTTAAGTGGCTTGTTTTAAAAGACAACTGCATCCAAATGTGATCTTTTTCTCTCTTGTCCCTTGTGACTCCCAATTAAGTACACTATATAAAAGACAATCCAAAAATTATCACAACCTCCAGGCTAGCATTCAAGCAAGGATGCCCACCACATTCAAGCACTAACACGATCAAAACAATTTACTGAGGGCCTATTAGGTGCCCAGCTGGTATTTGGCTTAGTATAGTAGAGCACTGCTCCACACTCTCTGCAGTCCTGGGTTTGATCCCCAGAAAAATGAGAGAAGGACGTAGCAATCCACACCCAAAACAATCATCCATTGAAGACCCTATGAGGGTCTTACTCATAGTAACAACAACAAATTAGGTGCCAGGTACTGTGCCAGGTGTTGGGATATGGTGATAAAAATGTATGGCCTTATCCTTTGTGGGATGATATTGAAGGAAGACAGATTATAAGTAAGTAAACAAAGCCTAAATAATTACAGGCATCCTGTAGCAAGCAACTATAGGATATAAAAGTGGGGTTCTGTTAGGGTTATAGGAAAGTGTTCTAGACAGAGTCGGAAAGGCTAAGCAGGTGATCCTGATGCCAAAGTCTGAAGGAAAAAGAGGTGTTTGCAGACCCAGGAGGGTACAAGTATTCCAGGCAGAGAAAACAAGAAGTTCAAGGGCCTCAGATAGGACACAGAAAGGAAAGGAGGCCCAGAATTAGTAGAATGCAGTAAGAAGTCCTGGCAAAGTGGCTGGGGATGCTGGGGATGGCACCTCGTCAGCTGAAGGGTGTTGAAGGACAAAAGTGACATGATCTAGTATGCAATTGTTTAAAATTGAGCCCATTGCCAGGGACAGGTCAGTGGTGGAGTGCTTTCCTAATATGTGAAAGGTCCTGGGTTTGATCTCAGCACTACAAAAATAAAAATAAAATTGATCCAATCACTTTGGCTTCTATGCGCAGAACTGGCTGTAGGAACCCCAGAGTGGAAGCTGGGGAGGAGGTGAGGAAGTCTGTCCAGGAAAGACGGCCAGGACTCGAGTGGGAGCCATGATGATGGGCAGTGTGAGCATCCCAGAAGCCGAGCTGACAGGACCAACTGACAGCTTGGATATGGAGGGAAGGAGGAGGAGGAGTCACGGGTGACTCTCAGCAAATGAGGAGATGGTGGGGCCACTGGCTGGGATGGCGAAGACAGAGGGAAGGTGAGAACTGGAAGGCACAGCAAGAGCTCTGGGGATGGACAAGAGTCACAAGCGCAGAGAAAGGTCTGTGCTAGAAATGAAAACATGGGAATCATCAGTATGGAGATAGTATTTAAAGCCACAGGGAGTGGGGGAATAAGCTGGAGATGGAATGATATTACCTAGGAAGACAGCATTGCCAATGAAAAGGAACCAGGACCTGTCTCTGAGCAACCCCCCATGCAGGGTCAGAGAGAGGGGCAGCCAGCAGGGAGACTGGAAAGGAATCATCAGAGGGAAGGGAGAGGAATGTGGTACCAGAGGAGCCAGAGGGGAGCTGTTTCAGGAGGAGGTAGTGGCCAACGGTGAGGAGCACCACAGAGAGGTAGAAGGAGATAAGGCCAGAACTGGGCAGTTTCAGGGCAGAGAGGGAGGCAGAAGCTAGACCACAGAGTGCAGACGGCAAACCCATGGAAGGACGTAAAGAAAGCAAGTGGAGACTGTGGGTTTGACAAATCCTTGAGATGCCTTCAGGAGAAGGGGAACAAAGGCACACTATGCAGGATGGAATGAGAGGTCCTTTTCAAGATGGTACTGCTGTCCAATACGGCAGCCACTAGCTAAATGTGGCTTTTAGGTTTCCATTAAAAATTCAGGTCCTCAGTCACACTAACCTCATTTCAAGTGCTCTGGAGCCTCACATAGCTGGCAGTTGCTTTACTGGACTATGTAGACACAAGACATTTCCAGCCCTGCAGAGTTTTCCTGGGCAGTGCTGAACTAAAGTGTACTTCTGGAGTGATGGAAAAGGCTCCGGAGAGAGGAAGTTAGGGAGGAGAGTGGTCCTCTGAAAAGGTCAGCAGGGATGGAGGCTACAGCAGGGACAGCAGGAAGGACTGGCCATTCAGCACACAGGCGGGAATGAGAAGTAAGGCAGACACTCTGGACTGTAGGCATGATAGGAAAGAAGAAGATGCTCTCTTGGTCTGTGGCTGCTATTTTGTCAATGAAATGGGAGGCTAGAGGTATGTAAGGAAAGAGGGGAGAGAGGTCTGCAGAGGGAAGTGGCATGAAACAGTGGTCTTGGGGAAAATTAGCACAAACTCACTGAAGATACCACACACTTAATGCAGACCACTTTGAAGAAGAGAAAGGAGAATAGGCAGGAAACATCTGAAGGAGGAAAAGCATCCCAACTCGGAAGAGGTGAGCTCAGATGGTTGGTTTGTTTTTATTGCATCTACACAGCAGAGCGGTGACAGCAAGGATTCTATTGGCTGCCCTTTCTTGGTTCTTCCCCCTTCATCCTACACAACTCTCAGGACACAGTGGTTCTATTTTTGGCTAAAATGGCTCCCTCTACCTCCTCTGTCTAAACTACTTAGCCAGCCTTTAGCTCCATTTCAATTTGTAACTGTGGTTGGTGTATTCACATAAGCTATGGAAGTAGATATATTAATAATGGCAGAGGTGGGTCAGAGGTACAAATCAGCCTTCACCTATACGAACTGAATGATATACGTTTACGGGGTGACATTAAAATTTCATGAATGACCTGGTTCTATGTTTAAACAAGACCCCCAAGCTACTCTTCCCTGCTTTTCCACAAACAAAAATCATCTTCTGACATTTTCTTTAAGGTTTTATGAGTAAACATCTTCATTTCCACAGAACTATTTGATCTCAATCACAGAGTTTCAATATTTGTTTTTGATCACGTGAGTGTGCTGGTTGGTTTTGCATTGGGGGGCAGCCAAGGAGAGAGTTAACGTTACCAGATTCCTTTTATCTTCCTTCTTGAGACCTACATTTGCCAACTCCTTCCCAAAGATCTGTATTTTTTAAAGTATGAAATGTGAAGCCCTCAAAAGTTCCTACTACTCAAAGATCAGTTCTTCTGTAGTCTGCTGGGAGATCTCTGGAAATGTTACAGAAAACTTGCCTCCCAGTTAGGGTGCCTTGGGTAACACCACCCACAGTTGCTGTATGTGTGAAGTCTCTTGGATGGGCATCAGCACCTCAAGTGAACTTCCTCACTCCCTGACTGTCCCCCACATCCTGCTTTTGTTGGCCCACAACTCTCATACCTCCCTCCTCAAAAATCCCTCTTACCTTGTCCCTGCTCTCTCCACATTGCAGACCTCAGAAATAAGGCCCAGGGGGGTAAAATGACTCCAGAAACTTACCTGAAGCAAAACACAATGAAGCCACTGACCCATGGTGCTGGGTCAAGCTCAAGGACAATGCTGCCCTTTTGAATGGCTCCTTTCCCTTGCCAGGCTGCAGCCACCCCAATAGGAAAGCAAGCTCTCTGGACCCATCAAGCAGAAGTCTTTGGGTCCTGTGAAGGGCTATTTGAAGAAAGCTGGGTTCAGCAGCAGAGACTCAGGAACTCTGGTCCACTTAGCCACCCCTTCTCTTAGGCAGTGGCTTTCCTCTGCCCATGGCCACGCGCTAAGTGTCTCCGTTCTACAAACTCTCACCAGCAACCTGGACAAAGTCATCAAACTACTTCAGGCCTCAGTTTCCTCATCTATAAGATGAGTACAATAACCATCCCCTGAATACGAACGGCACACAGAGAACGTGCTCCCATGGGGAGAGGGAGGGAGTTACAGTGTTATTAGCACAGAGGCTCCCCCGAATCACAGCGCTGAACAAACACTCGGAGGGTCGCTGAGGAGAAATCAACCCTGCTCTTCCAATTACTTTCCATCAGTCACTTCAGCTGAGTATTTCAACCCACCTCCTGAGCATGGACTCAGCTACTGCCGAGGCTGAAGCCTCACCCACGTTCCTTCTAGACTTCCATCATCCTCAGCCATCTCAAAGCTGACCCGAAGTCCCCTATTCCTACGCTGGAGGGTATCCTAATAGGGTGCATTTCCTTTCCAGGAAAACTTCCATTTCCATTTTGCTTGTGATAAATCCAAAGGTGGAGAATGACAAACTGCATTTTACACTCACACACGCAGGCCCTGGAGTTGATCGCGCCAGGGGCACGGGGACTGTGGAATGGCCGTTGCACCGAGGCCAGCCCAGCCCCGTTCCTGCAGGTGTCCCCGCGTCCCGGCCGGCTGGGAAGGCAAACGCCACGGGCTCCGGGCGCAAAGTCTGCGCCCAGGCCGGGGCGGCCCTGCCGGGTGTCCCCGCGCCCTGGCCGAGGGTGCCAGGTAAGGCAGCCCGGGGCTCTCCGGGGCTGGCTGTGCGCTCGCTCCCGGCCCCGGCAGGCGGGGAGGCGGGGGTCCACGGGCGCGAGCTGGTGCCCCGCACCCCGGTTAGAGCGGCGCGGGCTCACTCACCCCATCTCCAGCGCTGCTCGGGCGGCTGCTCCACTGGCGCCCCTGGCGTTCGCTCTCCGCCCGCTCGGCAGCCGCTCCCCGCGCGGTACATGCGGCAGCCCGTGTGCGCCCGGCTCAACCCCGGCGCCACTCCATTCCGCTGGGCTGCGCGCCTGCTGCCGCTGCCGCCGCCGCCGCCAGGCGCGGGCGGGCGGGGGCTGGGCCGCCAGGGTGGGCGGCCGCGCTCGGGGCCCCGCCCCGCCCGGCCTCCCGCGCCCGCTGCCCGTCCTCCCGCTCCCCGCGCCGCCCGCCCTCGCCCCGCTCCTTACGTAACCCCGTGGCCCCCGGCCGCTAGCCGAAGGCGGCGGGTGCGCCGTGGACACCGCATCCCCGCACCCGCGCGTTGGCCGCCTCCTTCCCGCAGCCCCCTTTTTCTTTCCGACCCCGCCTGGGGCCCCTACGGGGCTTGGCGTGGCGCGGCGAGTACCCCGCCCGCTGGACTCCAGCTACCTTCAGTTTGTAGATGAGGGCGGAGGCCGCGAGGGGAAAATGATTCGCCCAAGGTCACGTATTCAGATTAGTACTCGGGTCTCCAGAATCCCACAGGGGCTGCCTGTACTTCTGCTGGAAGCCCACCTGCATCTTCGGGCCCAGTACTGGGCTAGAGGGCCTTTAGGGTACTCGCCACGGGAAAGTCTAGACGGCAACGTGGGCAGGAGGACCCTATACCCCAAAGAAGGCAGATACGGGGTAGGCCCCCACATGGAGGGGCGCCTCTTAAGGAGCTCGACGATTCTCTTGAGCAAGCGAGATTGGGATGGCGAAAGTAGAGCGGTTAATTCCCTTCCACATGTCAGTCCTGATTCCCGACCAGAGGCTGCCCTGGCACCAGCCTAACCTTCATCCTGTGGAGAACACACTGCCCACACGAGCCTAGCAACTCAGAGCAGGAAAAAAGTAGGGGGACAAACAGATGGAGCAGGGCCGCAGCCCCCCGCCCCGCCCTCCTCTCTCTTGGGACCACAGTGTCACCTGCTCACCTCTACTGTCTCCTCCTTTCTAATCTGTGCTTCACACTGTGGCCGGTAATTTCTCAAAAAGAAATCTGGCTGTGGCCCCCTTCTGTATGACTTCCTTCAGTGGCTTTCCTCCCACTGTCCTTGGGATGCCGACCAAGATATCGCCATGCCCCCAAGGCCTGCCTGGCCAGGCCTCTCCACCCTCCAGCCTTCCTGGTCTTGCTCTGCCCTTGCCTTGTTCACCCCAGCCACCTGGCCATTCTTTCGGCCTTTGTGCATGCTGCTCTCCCCATCTGAGAAGACCTTCTGCTCTCCTGTGTCTGCTACCCCATCTCCCTTGTCTAGTGAATTCCTACTCATTCTTCAGATCTCAGTTACATACCACTTCCTTTAGAAGTTTTAACCTAGTGCCTTGGAGTAGATTGTGAACACCTGTACTTTTTCCTTCATTGCACTTAGTGTTAGTATTGTCTATTTGTGAAATTATTGGTTTAATGCTCCCCAAATACATCTGCAGACTCTTATGAAGCCGTATTTTTGCTCATTATTGTATCCCCACTACTGCAAACTGTGCCTCAAAGTCCACCAGAAATACCTGCTGAATTAATAAGCAAATAGGCTGGGCTATCCATACACAAAACTGGCCAGACTCTGGAAGCACAAGTGAGTCTGTTTAGAGCCAAGTCTAAAGAGCAGGTGGTCCTAGAGGAAGCTTATCTATCTTGGGCTGAATTCCAAAGACCAGGGCTGAGCCAAGGGACTTGAGAGGAAGATGTTCTTGACAAGGTCAAAGAAAGAAGTCAGCAAAAGGGGAATAAAAGCCGGCTCAGGTGGAATAAAGGTACCAACAGACAAAAGCCTCAGTGTGGAGTGGCTAAATAGTGCTTCAAAGCCTGCATGGGAGTTTCTTTTTACTCCATTGATGGAAAGGGCACACCCACATCACCTTGGCAATGCACAACAAGGCTACACAGGTGGGGTGGTGAATCATCCTGGCTGCTTCACACAGTCAGCAGGAAGCAGGATGATCTTGGAGGTGTGAACCCACATGATGTTAAGTGCTCTGTGATTAAAGTGGCTGTCACTCTGGGACATAGGCTCTCACCCTGGGATGAGAGAGGAAAGATGGGTCAGACAAGATTTAGAAATGGGCACCCTTCTGTTCCTCCAGCAACTGCCTGGAGGGAGTGGCCTCCACTTCTCCAGCCCCAACTCCAGGCCAGGTTGGGCTACACTAACATTCAGCGTCATCCTCTGGAGCAGTCCTTGCAGGCACTATTTCATCATCTTGGATCTTCCCAAGAAAGGGGCCCCTCAATGTTCCTGTCTGGGTCCCTCCATGGAATCCAATATAAGCACCCTTTTTCTGTAGAAAAACTCCCACCTCTGTGGCCCCTGTTGGCAAAGGACACAATCAGTGAAATCTACTCTTTTAAGAAGGCTGTGTTGGCTGGAGATTGATACAAGGCCAGAGAGTCTGTAGGCCATGGAATCTGAGTAAACTTTCGGCCTGTGCAAGAGGCTCCAGTATGGAGGATAGAGCTGGAGATGTAAGGCAGGAGGAGAGGATGGGATCCAGGCCCAGATGAAAGTGTCAGCCTTGGAGAGGGAAGAGGTGCTGTTCCAGGTGAAGGCAAGAGAGCCAGAGGGAACATCTGCCTGGTGGGCTACTTTTTCTCAAGGAAACAAGAACATTTACTGAGTATGTATGTGAGAGGGAAGCAAGAGTAGAAGCCAAATTTTAAATAACAGTGTTTGGAAAGTAAGAAGCAAAACAAAAAACTGGTGTTGAGATTGGTGTCGGTAATTGGGCATAAGCAGAACAGCAATGCCCTGGAAGTCTGGGAGGCCAGATCTTGATCAGTACAAGCTCAGGGACTCAGAATGCTTCCCATTCTGTGTAAGGTAGCAGAAGCTTCCACAATCTGATCACCAGGCACATACAGTTGGTCTGAGGAATGTTCTGCATTTGAACCAGGCCAGATCAGACCTTGGATAGGTCACCAGAGAGCTGTATCCAAGCCAGGAAAATGAGAAAATGGAACAGTTCCCTGCCTCTTCCTCATCACCTGCTAATTCTTCAAAGCATGTTGGGCAGAGAAGCACTGTGCATCCTCTATATCTAGCAGGGCAGCACTCCACCTCTCTGGCTCCTTGTCTTGCAGCAGCTAGTTCCTGGAGAGGTGGTTGGTCCTAGGTGTGCAGCGAGGAACATACAAGATGAGCCTGGAGCATCTTGTAATTCCAAAAAGTAAGGAAGTACTCAAAAACCTACAAGAGAGGGCATGTCAAAGGGACACAGGAAGGCTGGGTATGGTGGTGCACACCTGTAATCCCAACAAATGGGGAGGTGAAGGCTGGAGGATTTCAGGTTCAAGGCCAGAGGCAGCCTGTGTTAAGTAGCGAGACCCTATCTCAAGATTAAAAAGTAAAAAAGGGACTAGGGGTGCAGCTCAGTGGTAGTACATGTGCAACCATTACATGCAAGGCCCTAGGTTCAACACCCCCAGTACTGAAAAAACAAAAGGGATACAGGAACCAACTGAAAGAGCTCCCAATGGCCCAAACTGGGATCATTTAAGCAAAAATAAATAAATAATGCTGTATAGGATTATAGCCCAAAATACAAAATAAATACATATGAGTTAATAGTGATGTAAATTATCAAATAAGTAACTAAGAGAAGAGACAACTTTTTCTTAGAGAAGAATTCCGAAAAATATGTGTAGAGTGGAGTTTAAACCACCACCACCATCACCCCACCCATGTCCCTACTTAAGACTAGGTGGGTCTTACTGTCCGTGATTTGATTCCAAAGAACAGATGATGAAAAGAGGGGAATAGTCCCTGACAGAAAAGGCTAGCAGATACTACCACACCAAGTGACCAAGGTTAGCATTACTGGTGATATTGTTGACATCATGTATTTCTCCTGACAGAACGTGATGAGAGAACCACTTCACCTGTGTGATATTTTTTCCCAAAACATATAACTCCACTCTACTCATGAGAAATACTTCAGTCAAATCCAACTGTGAGGCATTCAATGAAATGCCTGACCAGTACTCCTTAAAACTGCCAAGGTCACCTCAAACAAGAAAACATCAAGGAACCACCAGAGGCCAGAGGTGATGAAGGAATATGACAACTAAATTCAGTGTGGCATCCTGGATTAGAGAGTGGGAGAAAGAACAAAAACTGGTGAAGTCCAGTCAAGTACAGAGTTCAGTTAATGGCAAGGTACCAGTGTTAGTTCCAAGTGTTCCATGGAAATGTGAGATGCTAACAATAGAGGAAACTGGGTGAGAGGAATGTGGGAACTCTGTAAACTATCTTTGCAGCTTTTCTATAATCTAAAATTAGTCCAGAATAAAACATTTATTAAAAGAGAAATAGCCTTGAGAGGGGCTGGGATTTAGCTCAGTGGGTAGAGCGCTGCACTGCAGTCTCTGAGGCCCCGAGTTTAATTCCCAGCACCGCAAAAATGGGAGAAGGACCTGGCAATCCACTCCCAAGGAAATCCCGAAGCACTCAGCCATTGAAAACCCTATGAGGGTCGCTATGAGTCAGATACTGACTCGACGGCACCTAACAAGCCTTGAGAACTTCCTGTATTCCAAATACTCCATATATATAGTCATTGGCAATATCAAAAAGATGATCATACAGAATAAGTAATTTATCAGATGAGATGTGAGGATTTTAAAATGTTTGTGTGACTCCAAAAGCAGGCCATTGAAATCAATGTTTTTCTTATTTTTAAAAGTATAATCCAGGAAGAAATATATTCTGTGATACCACTTAGTATACACTTCAGCTTTCTATAGTTTTGTTTTGTTTTTTTGAGATAGGATGTCACTGCATAACTGAAGCTGGCCTGGAACTCGCTATGTAGACTAGGGTGACCTTGAACTCATGTGAATCCACCTCTGTCTCCCAAGTCCTGGGATTTCAGACATGTGTCACCACACCTGGCTATAGTTTTATCTACATAAAGTGGAAATAAAAGTTATATAAAATAATTCTTATCATCTCATCTGTGATTCAGTCACATATTTTCCATTCTGTTCTATTTTTTTTTTTTCTTTTTTTTTAGTACTGGAGGGTTGAACCCATGGCCTCACACATGGTAGGCAAGTGCTCCACCACTAAGCCACACCCTAGTCCCTTTGTCATTTTTTTAGTTTAAAATAGGGTCTCACTAAGTTGCACAGGCTGCCTCTGGCCTCAAACCTGTAATTCTCCTGTCTCAGCTCCTACCTGAGGAGCTGGGATCACAGGCATATGCCATAGTGCCTGGTGTTCTGTTCTATTTTTAAAAAGCAGTGCTGCTCACAATCTACTAAATTGATTTTGAAACATGTAATCTATACATTTTTTCTTTCAATAGCAAAATTTGGCTCACCGTGTACAGGCATAATGTTATTTTTACTGAGCTCAGGTTTCTGGCATTGCTGATACAGGGATTTTAAACATTTTTTTCTTCTAACCATGAAAGGTCAATTCTCTCAACTGCATATGAAATGAATATTTTATTAAATCCATTAATTAATGGATAACGTTAAGTATTATGCAGCTATTAGGTTTATATTTGTAAAGATAGAAGAATATTCATCTCCGCGACTCAGGAAGTGAAGGCAGGAGGATTGCAAGTTCAAGGCCAGAGGCCTTGTCTCAAAATAAAAAGTAAAATAATCGGCTAAGGGTGCAGTTCAGTGGTACAGAATTTGCAAACAGTGCACAAGGCCCTGGGTTCAATCTCCCAGTACTGCCCCCCGCCAAAAAAAAAAAGATTATTCTTTGATCACCTACTATGTACGTGACACCATGCTGGGCATTAGAGACAAAGTGCAAGAAATTCACCACAATCATTCTATCATGGAACTATAAGATCGTATGAAAGATACTACACAAATAATCACACAAATATATAATCATAAATTGTGACCTGTGTGAATAAAGGAACCTAATTTAGGTTGAGAAGGGTGATTAAGGATAGCTTCTTTGAACAGACATTTAAGAAGAGGTCTGAAGACTAAGAGTCAGGCAGGGCTTGGGGGATGAGGCCCCAGGCAGAAGAAACTGCAAAGACCCCAAGATAGCAGGGAATTGGGCAGTTTTGAGGAACGGGAAGAAGGCCAGTATGGTTAGAACACAGTTAATTCAGCAAAGCATGAGATGAGGTGGGAGAGGTATGCATGGCCCTGAAGCTAGGTTAAGGATCTGGGATTTATTCCAATGCAATGAGAACCTACTGAACCTACTCGGAATGAGAACTCAATGAGAACCTACTTGGAAATACCATCACTTGGCTTACATTTTTAAAAGGTCATTCTGGCTCCTGGTTGAAGAAAGGGTAAGAAGGGGACGAGAATAAAAGCATGAAGTCTGGTTAAGAGGCTCCAGAATAAGTCCAGATCAAAAATAAGGGTTGAGATAGATTACAGATTAGAGATCTAGTTTGGAGGTAGACTTGACATGACTTGGCGGACGACTGTATGTATATTAGGATATAACATTCATAAAATAGCCAAATGCTCTGGTGCATGCCTATAATCCCAACAACTGGGGTGTGGGCGCTGAGAAAGGAGCATCATGAGTTCAAGGCTAGAGGCAGCCTGTATAAACTAGGGAGACCCTGTCTTAAAATAAAGAATAAAAAATAGGCTAGGGGGTGCAGCTCAGTGATAGAACATGATTGATCTAGGCAGTGTCCAGACATCCTTTAAACTCCTCAGGTGATTCCAATGTACAGCTAAGGAACATCTTCTACTCTAAGCCTCCTAGTGTCCAGAGAGAAGCAGATGTGAGCCCCAGAGCCCCAGAAGTTTGGGAACTGGGGGGAACAAAAGGGAACACACCTTAGCTCACTGGCCAGACTTTTCCAAGAGGTAGGGCTCTGCAGAAGAACTAAGAAACTCAAGGAATTCATGAAGCCAAGAAAGCACAGTACTTCCTTTGAGCACAGAGTACAAAGATTTAATTCAAAAGCCTGTTGTTGTTGTTGTTGTTGTTGTTGTTGTTGTTAGGTGCCATGGAGTTGGGTCCAAATCATAGCAGCTGGAACACTGTGCCATGCCCAGATCAGGTGAGATCAGATTCCAGAGCACTATGGAGCTCTGTGGACTGTTTGTCTCTGATTGGCAGCAGAACAGACAGGCTCCCAAATCTCTCTTCTAAGTGATAGACTTATAATATTGTAATATTTAGGAACATGTTTGTATATGTGGAGGAGCTGAGTTGGGTCAGATTCAGACAGGCGAGGCTGGACTTCAGAGCCAGGTCTGAGGGCGACTCAAAAAGACCAGAGACGATTTAAGAAGGTAGTCGAGTCCTGTGAAATGCTGAGATTTCCCACCAGAGATGCTGGGTGGAGGGTGATACCATTCAAGGATATGTATGTGGAATTCAGGAGGGAAAGGAGGAATAGCAAGGTGATACAATGACTGAAATTTTGGATATGATAAGATGCAGGAATCTGAGGCACAAATAAGAAGAGATGATCACCAGGAAGGTGATTATAAGTATATGATTTAGAAGAGACTTGGGAATCATCAGCAAGACTGTCTGAACACAGGAAGGACACACTGAATGAACACAGGCAGGGCGGAGGAAGATATGGGGAGAAAAGGGAGCCTATGGTGATGAAGGAGTGGCGATGAGTATCCCGGGAGCCATCCTGTTCTAGAAGTGGATGAATCCTATTTCAGCTTGACTGAGCTACATCAAATAACAGCTTAAAAAAAAAAAAAGAAGAAATGATTCTTTGCCAGTAAACTAAGCATACAAAATCAAACAAACAAAAAGCAAATAATACAAAATAGAAAAAAGTGGGCATTCAATTCATTTCAATGTATCAAATATTTACTGAACGCCTACTATGCGCCAGATTAGCTGCAGATGGTTTGGCTGGCATTGTTAGCTTATCAGGCACATCCCCACTCCCACTCTTCCCAGCCCCATCTGGGAGACCTCAGTGGTTTTGTTTCCTAGAATCTCTGCCTCTGATAATGCTCAGCTGATTCACCAGTTGTTCTAAGTGAAGTCCCTTTGCAAATCTGGGGTCCTCATAGTAACACCTCTCCTAGAAACCACCTATTTCACAGTATCTACCCATGGGCTTTTGGCTCTGTCTCCAGAGCCCTTGCTTATCCTGGATTCCAAAATAATCTTTGGCTTCTGCTTCAAGGCCCACCTGTGGTTTTTTCCTAGCTCCAGTGTAGGGAATAGAAACCTGATCTGGCCATTGGTACACAATTGAGTGTACTAAGGAGATGGCCATTTTTAGTCATCTTTCTAACAGTGGCAGCTCAGGGGTTTCAGGAGTTTCCTCTCTATCGCTTCAGAGTTATAAAACCAGAATTATTATTGTTGTTGTTATTGTTAGGTGCACTCTAGTTGAGTCTGACTCATGGCGACCCTATATACAACAGAATGAAACCCTCCCCTACACTGTGCCATGCCCAACACTATGGCAGTGCTTCTCTGCTATTCATAGGGTTTTCAATGGCTGATTGTTTTTGGGAGTGGGCTGCCAGGACCTTCTCCCAATCTTACAGCATCTGGTGTTCCAAGGCAGTCTCCTATCGAAGCATGAACACGCCAGACCCTGCTTAGCTGCCAAGATCTGACAGGATCAGATGTCAAAGTGGTGCAGTTACAGGCTAAACTTATTCTAGCTGGGACCAACATCAGGCTAACCTCTAACCTTGGCCAGAAGGTAGGATCCCAGAACCCCTAGGAAGACAAGGATGAGGTTCTTGTCACCTCTTCTGCATTGTCACAGGACACTTGTGGCATCCTAAGTCAGCCTATAAGATTAACTGACAAAAAACAAAAGCACTAAGAGGAATGGACTGGGCCCATTACTGCTGTGTGACAGCCCTTGAACAACTAGGGTAGTGTTTCTCCAACTTGCCTCATCATATGAATCATTCAGGGCATTTATTAAACACACTGATTCAGTACTCCTGGAGTTGGGTATAAGAAACTGCATGTTTAATAAGTGCCTGGAGTGATTCTTATGAAAGGCAAATTTAGGAAAGAATGAACTGGAGTGTTCCATTAGCAAGGAGGGGCTGAGCGAGCTGTCTAAGGCTCTAAGATAAAGGCTGCAAGCCCCACTTTCTACTTGCTCCCAGGAGCTACTCAGATCTTTGTGCTGCTTCTATAAACACTTGTGGATCCACTGGGCCCCAAGACTCCAGTGGGTCTTCTGCTTCTGCACACCGGGTCCTTCTTCCACATAGAGCCTGTGTACTCCTGCCTCACAACTGCCACCACTACTGCTGAAGGCCTTGGATGATCCTGTGTTCTGGCGGCCCCATCCCCTGGCTGGCTCTCTGCAGCAGAGGGATGACAATGAGATGTAGTCCTAATTTAGAACAAAAGGGCCAGGTACTCATTGGCCAGATATTAATTGGAGAATGACTACAGACAGCTGTTGACATCATACTCTACCTTTGGATCCAGCTGGATCATCTTATGGAAATATATTGGGAGGCTTACATCTACCAAGTCTGAGGTCAGTGTTCAGAGAGACTAGGTACCAACCATAACTGCCAGAGCTTAAATTTCACCTTAGGGCCCTTCTGATACAAGCTGGCCAAATGGAGCCTGGAAGGCTCATTCACATCGAGGTTGCTTCAAGGACCCCCATGACTACAGAAAGTACAATCTTAGAACAACCACCTCCTCCCCACAACAATCCCAGAGTGCAATGGGTCAGAATAGGTGAAACAGGCCAATGAACACCATTTAGCTAGAGATTTAAAGTTCCTTCCCTTGGAGCCAGTAAGGCTTTGTTTTTATTAAAATACAATTTCCAAAACAGCCCATTTAGTTTACATGAAGCAGTGTTTCCAGAGAATGTTAATATGTGTTATACATAGCCAGGTGTGGTGGTGCATGCCTGTAATTCCAGCATTCAGGAGGCTGAAACAAGAGGATCAAGAGTTCAGGGCCAGCCTGAGCAATACAGTGAGACATTGCCTCATAAACCAAGAGCTGGGGGTGTAGCTCAGTGGCCATGTGCATTAGGCATGGATTCCATCCCGAGCATGCACATACAGACACACACACACACACAATAAAATTAAAATTAAGTGTTAAACAGTAAAGAAAGGTTCCACACGCCATAGGATTGGGAAACAGAGGGCTAAAAAAAGGTACAATAGATTTCTCCTTTCCCTTTTCATTTGATTTTGAGACATGGCCTTGCTAAATTGCACGGGCTGTTTCTGGCCTCAAACCTGTAATCCTCCTGCCTCAGCTTCCCAAGTCACTGGGATTACAGGTATGTGCCATGGTGCCCCATTCCTGAAATAGGTTTCTTACTGCTTGTTTTGTTTTCAGGAACTTTAGTATGTCAGTGTCAACTTAGGACTAACTCCAAGAAGTGAATACAATATCCTATACTTTCTAAATTAGCAAATGAAGTCATTAATAGTTTTCCAGAGAACACATTTCGGGAAATGGTGAAACAAAGCATACTATTATCCAGAGTCAATTTGGTCTATAAGGAATAAGCAATTGCCACTTTGCTTGATGAATATCTTGGTGAATGTCTTTTCTCTCTCAGGGACTGTCCTCCATAATCATAAAATACACTTCTTGGGGTTAAGTGGCAGAGCTTAGTGGTCAAGTGAGCTGGCTATGTGGATGTCTATCTGGACTTTCCTGCTTAGTAACCCCAGACATGCTATCTTCCCTGTGCCTTGAGTGTCCCATTGGTAAAACGGACAATATCAGTACCTCCTCTTAAAGGCAATGGTAACAATTAGATAAAGGCATACATTAAGCTAGTATTATTAAGCATTAAAGTTACTGTCTCCTGAAGGGATGTGAGTCTATCCCATTCCTAGGCTCAGTTTTCCAACAGATAAACTAGTGGTCACTTTAGGAGGGCACAGAAAACTTGGCAATGGAAGTATGGTAGGACTGAGAAACAAATGGAGCAAACTGAAGAGGGACATTGTGCTAGAGCTTGGAGTGTCAGGGAGACAATACGAAAGCACAGGCTGGGATGACTGAAGCCCAGGATTAAGCATAAGGTTCACTAAAATGTACAGACAGGAGAAAATAAAAGAAACAAGTCAAGCTCCTAAAAGGTTATGTAGGAATACATGCTTATGGGCTGGGGTGTGGCTCAGTGGTAGAGCTGTTGTTGTTGTTAGGTGCCATCAAGTCAGGTTCAACTCATAGCGACCCTATGTACAACAGAATAAAACATCACTCAACTCTGTGCTATGTACACAATCTTTTTTATGTTTAAGCCCATTGTTGTAGCCACTATCCATTTAGTTGATGATCTTCCCTCTTATCATTGACCTGCCACTCTCCCAAACATGATGTCCTTCTCCAGGGACTGGTCCCTCCAGACAACATGTCCAAAATACATAAGATGTAGTCTAACCACCCTTCCTTCCAAGGAGTATTCTGGTTGCACTTCTTCTAGGACAGATCTGTTGGTTCTTTTGGCAGTCCATTGTATATTCATCTTCAGCACCATAATTCAAAAGCATCAATTCTCCTGTCTTTTTTCACTGTCCAGTTTTCACAAGCATATGATGTGATGGGAAATACCATGGCATGAGTTAGCCACACCTTCATCTTCAATGTGACAGTGGTAGAGTACATATCTATAAATACACACACACACGGAAGGAGAACAAAAGAATATTCACACATTGCAATTTCATTCAGACAGCAGTTAGCTATAACCTGTGAGGCCCATACATACCCCATTGTCCTCTGACTATCCAAGGACAGTGACAACCCATGATACTAGTCTGGACAAAGAGTGAATTTTACTAGGTCCCCAGCAGGTAAAGGACGGTAATCCAGAACTGTATTAAACAGAAGTGGAGAAGTGGTAAGATACTAATAGCCAGAGGGAGAATACAGAGGTTCTTCTTACAGTCTTGGGGGATGAACTGGGACCTCCCATTTGAATTTCAGTTGTCTCACCGACGTTTCATGACTGACATTTGCCACAGAGCAGTAAGGAGCACCGCAGGCAAAGAGTTCAAGAGAGATGCTTTGCAGAAAGCTTGAGTAGGAATGGGACTTTAATAGCATCTTCCCTCCCAAAAGCATCTTTCAGACAAGAGACTGTAACTTCCTTGAGATTGTGTGATGGTTGAGCATGAACTTCCCAAGTCATCTCCAGGAAAAGTAGTTCAGTTTCTTTAAAATCACAAAGCAGCTAGTCTAAAAAAGACATCTATGTGGTGATCTGGGAAATCTGAGTACCATGCTTTGATGATATTAGGAAATAACTTCTTAGGAATGCTAATGAATTATAAGTAAGCTTAAAAGATGAGTCAGCTTTTAGAAATAGGTGCTGAAGTATCTATAATTTGCTTAAAAAGACTCCAGTGTGTAGGGGGCAAAAGCGTGTTAGTGTAGAAATGAAGTGGGATTGGCCATGAGTTGCTAATTATTGAAGCTGGGTTGTAGGTAAAAGTGGTGGTTCACTATCCTGTTCTTTTATATGTTAGGAATTTTCCATTAAAAACTCCACTAGCAGAAATATCTTATTGCCCAGACAGGTCATCTAATATAAATTTGTAAATTTCGTAGGTATTTTAGTCTTTCATTCATTCACTAAACATATTAGATAGATAGATAGATATTCCTTTTCCCAGGCAGCTCAGAGTCTAGAAGTTTTTTTAGGAAAGGGGGAATGAACAAACTAGAAGCTTCAGCTTCAAGGCTGATCATAATCTCAACTACCTCCATATGTAGGCTATATAGAAGAGAAAAGAAATACCTAAAATGAAGGGTTTCAGGGACTGCAGATGTAGCTCAGTGGTAGAGTATGTGTTTAGCATATGCTAGTCCCTGGATTCAGTCCCCAGCACCTAAAAAAAAAATTTTTTTTAATGAAAAGGTCTAAGAAATCTTAAAAGATATACTAGGCACTGTTAGCAAATGTGACTGCAAATTGCTGTTTTTCTTCCACCTTATCCTCTAAAACATAATTGATCATATCATTGTTTCACCTCTTCCTTTTTTCTAGACTAGAAAAGAAAGGGATTCTCATTGGGGAAATTTGGAAAGTGCACTGTTGTTGTTGTTGTTGTTATTGTTGTTGTTACATGTCGTTGAGTCAGTTTCCAATTCGTAGCGACCCTATGTACAACAGTTGTTGTTGTTGTTAGGTGCCATCGAGTCAGTATCCGACTCATAGCGACCCTCATAGGGTTTTCAATGGCTGTTTCAGGATTGCCTTGGGAGTGGATTGCCAGGTCCTTCTCTCAGTGTACAACGGGCGAAGCACTGTTGTCAGTGCTTCTCTGCTATTCATAGGATTTTCAATGGCGGATTAATTTTTGGGATTGGTTTGCTGGGTCTTTCTCCCAAGCTTACAGTATCTGGTGTTCCCAGGCGATCTCCCATCCAAGTACTCACCAGGCCCGACCCTGCTTAGCTTCCGAGATCTGACGGGATCGGATGCCACAGTGCTATGGCTGCAGGCTGGAAAGTTCATAGAAAAGCAGAAAAATATCCATAGTTGTTTGTAAGCATTTATAATCCATATTGCATTGATAAAAAATAACTTACTAAATGATCTCCCCCATTTCACTTGTGCATTTTAGAGATCCAGGAACCAAAGCTGTAATAGGTGTCTATTTTAAGAAAGAGATATCTAGGAGCACAGTGAATGAGACAGGTAATAGATAGAATCAGATGTGTATATTCGAAAATTACCTACATAAAAGTGAAACAACAGTAATGAATAAGCTTAGTGAGGATACAGGGATATAACTGGAATAGCAGCTGAGGGTTAAGACTTCAGAGATTCCAGCAAATATTGGACTGTTGTTTTGTTGTTAGGTGCCGTAGAGTCCATGTCTGACTCATAGCGACCCTATATACAACAGGGGAAACAGTATTGCTAGTACTTCTCTGCAATTCATATGGTTTTCAATGGCTGATTTTTTTTTGGGGGGGAGTGGATTGCGAGGTCATTCTCCCAAGCCTACAGCACCTGGTGTTCCCAGGTGGTCTCTCATCCAAGTACTAACCAGGCCCAGCCCTGCTTAGCTTCTGAGATCTGATGGGACTGGATGCCAGTGGTACAGCTGCAGGGGCAATTATTGGATAGTACAAATAATAAAAAGCCTGGCAAATTAAATAGAGAAAGTTTCACCTACACGAAATAGAACCTTTTTGTCCCTAACACCTACTGTATATGTTTGCCAAGCACCTGCAATAAATGTTTGTTGAATTGAACTTGGGAACAAGATGAAAAGGGACACAGGATGACTGATTAGGGGAGAGGATTTTCACATGGAACACAGATACACAACCATGAATGAGGGCCAAAGAATCTAGCTTATCTGTGGAAATTGAAGCTACAGGAATCAATACAATTTCACAGGGAGAGCACACAGAATGAAGGCGGCCAAGGGCAGAGTCCTAGGCTCTCTCAGCTCAGAAAGAAAAGGGTCATGGTAGCCAAGAGTTTTGAGCAAAGGCTCCTCAGTTTCAGACTAGAAACTCTTCCTGCCTGAGACTAGAGCACAGAGCTGTCAGGACAGTTTGGGGGAACTTTGGGGCATCTACATGACATGACATGACTTGAGAGGGCCCAAGGGGAAGCCTGTGTTTAGGGAGCCTGCTAAAGTCACCGTGACCTTATCACTCGGGCTCTGACAAATGGACAGGATACTTCCTCTCCAACAATATAATTTTCACTGAAAATGGACGTAATAATGTTCCTCATACTACCCTCAAGGCTAAATTGGATTTTACTGACTCATACTTCTTTTTTTATCTTCAGTTCCGATCCTTGTTTCTCATACAACTTGGTAAATGACAGTGCTGTTGTTCTTCCTACTGTAGAATCTATTTCAGGGACAGGCAGTGGACAATCTATAGTTATGTGTGCTATTATTACCTGTAGCATGGTGCAACCCTTTATAGCATTCATTTCAAGTGTAAAGGAAAAAACACAAATGAGCTAGAGTGGCATCTTGCCAGATGAATTTTCTTTATGAAGTAGTAAGCAGCAGAAGAAAGAAACTCCAAACAAAGGGCCTCTTCAATCTTGTCATGCAGTTTTGCATCAAGCTGGTTCTCAGAAACAACCTTTAACCAAACTCTTATGTGGGTAAAAATATCTGCAGGTCTTATTTGACCAAAAATATCCCAAGATAAACAAGTCTCATCCCTGGCAAAATTCAATTCTGTGTGGTAAATATTTATTAAATACCAACTGTGTTCCAGAGCCTATGTTGGGGATATGGAAGTGGAAGGCCATAGCTCAGGGCTCCCAGTGGCACCTGGATACCCAGGTAGGAGGAAAGGTGCACCCTGGATCACCAGTGAGAACTGAGGCATTCAAAGGGAAGTTGTATCTTTCATTTTAAATTAATAAATGGGCATCTGATTTACTGAGAATATCATGACCTTGGTTAACATAAGTGAATTTTTTATAATGAGCAACCCTGGTTTCTAGACACCCAGCTTACACCAGGGTACTGGGTCATGCCACAGGAACAGGTAATTTAAGTCATTTTGGGGAAAGGACAAAACAAACTCATATGCTCCTTCCTGCACTCTTAATCTTCCACGGGGTACTGGTATATAGCTCTTGTTTCAAACACTAGTGACTCCTGCCCTTTCTTTCTCAAGAATTCTGAACCAAGCTGGGCATGGCGGTGCACACCTGTAATGCCAGCCACTTGGGAGGCTGAGGCAGAAGGATCATAGATTTGAGGAAGTGTGCAACTTAGTGAGACCCTGTTCCAAAATTTAAAAAAAATTTTTTTTTCATAGAGGCTGGGAGTGCAGCTCAGTGGTAGAGCACTTGGCTAGCATGTGCAAAGCCCTGAGTTCAACCTTCCAGTACTGGAAAAAAATTCTGAACCAGTGTGTGTATGTATGTGCTTGTGTGTTTACCTGTGAGAGAGACAGAGACAGAAACAGAATACAAAGACAGAAATGGACAGAAGCTGTGGAGGAAGTAGAGCCACTAAGGTTATCATTTTAATTTTAACACCATTTAAAAATAAATTTTAGTAATTGTAGCATAGAAGGACCCTAGAGTGGGTGGCTAAGTAGCTTCACTTTGCCAATTGCTCTTTAGACACAACTTTTACTGTGAAGTTCCTTAAAATTTTAAATAGATTTTAGAGGATTCCTGGAAGCGAGAAACTATAGCTCCTGCTATCAATCTCTGACTCTGCTAAAATCTGTCCAGTTCTGGACCAGGGCCTCAAAAACCTCTCAAGGAAGGAGAAACCTGATATGGGGGTGGGGGTGGGAACAGGAACTGTCAGGAATCAGGCAGCACAGCAGGGAGGGCAAGTAGAGCTGGCAAGTAGCCAGGGAGTGAACCTCCTACACATTTACAGGGGCTCTCCTTACTGCATCCACCTCTGATCTATGGAAAAGTTGTCTTCCACAAAAAAGGTCTGGGATTGCCAGTGTAGGCTATAGAAAATGCTCATCTCCTTTCAGAAATCAGGAAACTGAGCCTCAGAAAAGGTTCTTGGCCAAAGTCACTCAAGTTGTCTTCACTTTCCCACCTAAAAATGCTGAAGGTCTCCTTCTGGTAAATACTCTGCACCCACCTGTGGAGGGAGGGGTCTCCCATCTGCCAGGGGGATAGGGGGAACAGTCAACACTCAACAGTTTCTAATTGGAATATGCTGAAATCTGAGGAGCCATGCCTTTCTCCAGGTGACTCTGGAGTGTGGCTCATATGTCAGGGATAATATTACATGGGGGCTCCCTGAGGGGACCTGGGAGAGGACTAGTGAAGACCTCTGAGTTGGCATGCAGGGCATTTGGAGTCTTTCCCTGAAGTCTTTAACAGAAGAATGGCCAATTGCCATCCTCCACTTATGGTGGTGTGTGCGCATACACACACACAAATGTACATGATGTGTGTTCTGTATATAAGCTTGTTGGAGACAAGCCTCCTGGGTATTTCTGCTGGTTAATTTCACTTTGTGCTGAGTTCTCCCTCACCCTGAAGTCCCTCTACGCTCATGTCTCCAGTTGGAATGACTTTTTCCTGTGCCCTGTTAGGTTGTCATGTTAGCCACTATGCAAGGCAGACACTTTTTAGGGGCAAATTCCTAGATTAAGGCACCTTCAAAATAACCTTTCCTTTATTTTCAGCTAAAACTTTGTGATACAAGCTGAGCATGCCCAGAGGCATTCTGTCCATCATTTTAACCTTTCAAACATGTGCTCCGTGACCTTCAGCTAAATACACGTGCAAAATATTTCTGTCTTTCCTTCTTAAATTATGACCTTAAACTGAACATGCCGAGGAATGTACTGCTTCACAGAGCATGCTCAGGAATAGACCAATCCCTACAGGAATATATATAGGCTCCCTGAATAAAATTCACAGGCTTCCTTTGAGGAGGGCATTGTTTGGAAATAACTCCTGTTCTCTCTGTATCTGCTGCAGGTAATAAATCTTTCTCCATTCTTTCATATCTTGCTATACTTTTTTTTTTTTCAGTATGAGGTTGAACCCAGGGCCTCGAGTATACTTTGAAATAGCTCCACCACTGAGTCACACCTCCAGAGCACCTTTTTTTTATTTTATTTTAATTAATTAATTAATTTATTTATTTATTTATTTTTGAGGCAAGATCTTGCTTAAATTGCACAGGGTGCCTCTGGTCTCAAACTTGGGATCCTCTGCCTCAGCCTCCTGAGTTGCTGGGGTTACAGGCTTGTGCCACTGATACTGGCTTTATTGTTGCTGTTCAGTACCCTGGAATCAGATCCAACTCATAGTGACCCTATACTGTATAGAAACACTACCTGATACTGTGAGATACAGATGATCTCTTTATGTTTGAGCCCATTGTTGCAGGCACTATGTTTCTTCACATTTTGAGTCAGCAAGTCTACAGGGGCTACATTCCTGTCTTTAAGGTCAACTCTACTTTGAAGAGGTAGCTCTTCCCCAGTCATTTCTTGAAGGCCTTCCAGCCTGGGGGGCTCATTTTCTGGTACTATATTGAACAGTGCTTTTCTGCTATTTATAGAGTTTTCAGTGGCAAATTGTTTGGGGAATGGGCTGTTTCTCCCTAGTCTGCCTTAGTCTGGAAGCTCAGCTGAAACCTGTCCACCACAGGTGGCACTGCTGGTATCTGAAATGCTGGTGGCATAGCTTCAGCAACCAAGAAACATGAAAGCTCCCATAGCATGACAAGCTGACAGATATGTGGGGGCATCTGGCTTGGCTGTGCTTATTTTGGCTTTGCATTCAGCAAAAGAAGAACACACTGTGTTTGGTTATAGACATGCACTATTACAAAATAGCTATAAAATGATAAATTATAAGATGTATATGTTACATCATAACTATCTCCTAGCTGCCCTTCAATGAAATGTTAAGATTTGTGTTCCACATTTTACAAATTCCCCCTATTCCCCTGATACTAAAGCCTAGAAATATAATGGATATCAATAAATGTTTGAGTGAAAAATAGATAAGACCACATATCTCAAGAGATTTTACATTAGGGGGCTTTTCCTAGAGTTGCATCTGAACAGAAATAAAATAGTAAAGAAATACCCTAACTTTTATGCTTAGAGAAATGAGCAAATTAGAGTGAAATGCTAAAGGGAAAAAAAAAAAAAAAATCATTCTTGCCATAGAGAAAAAAATGTGCTTGCAGCTCATTTCTAGCCAGTAAGGGGTTAGTCACAGACAACACCTTCCTGAGAACTCTGACGGCACATGTGCTATGGGAAGGAACATATGGAACACACCATCGGGTACAAGGGAGTGCCTGTCACTCCTGGATATATGGCTTTGCTTATGTTCTCAATCTTTTGGGAAGATTCACCTTCATTTTGACTCACTTGTTTAAATGTTTACCTTGATATTTGCCAACTGTGTGAATTGGTGATTCAACTGTTCTGACCATCTGCTGAGAGAGAACTTTTAGATTGTCACAATTTTTGGAACCTCAAGTGATACAGTTTTGGATTTGGAAGAGACCTTAGAAATCATTCATTTGCTCACAAACGTTGCTTCACTGCTCCACGTGTCAGCCCCAGCATCAGGTGCTGGAGAAGCAGAGACGTCCATGACACACGGTTTCTGGACTCCTGGCATTTATGTTCTAGCAGGGAAGATGATATCAAACAGATTCAGCAAAGTAATATGGATGCCTATCTGATAAATGGGTGTCCAAAGAACAAATGTCATGCACAGCCGGTGAGATGGGTTTTTATATATGGCTAGGTATTTCTGTGGGGGGAGGAAGTAAGTGGAAAAAGATGAGTCGAAGATGAAACTAGAGAAGGCAGGGGCCTTCCTGATGGAGTAATCAAGTTGGTGTTAGAATCTACTCTGAGCTGGCTGGTTTGTTGTTGTTGTAAAAGGCCTATATTACTGTCAATTCTCTTCTGTGTGTTTTATAATAATAAAATAAGAATGATCTGCTAGCAGGGTGGAGGAGGGTCTAGAGGGGACGAGTGGCTAGAGGCTGTCACTATAAAAGTGACAAAAGCCAGAACCAAGATCAAGACACACAGCGAAGAAGAGAAGGTGACAACAGGAGAGATGGTCAGGAGCTGAGCCCCCAGGACTTGGGGAGGGGCTAGGCATTTGAGGTCGGGGGAGGAGGAGAAGATTCCAGTATGCAGCTAGGTTTCTGACATATTACTGGGAGGAGGCAGTCGCTGAATGTGGAAATACAGGTAGATAGACAGGTTCAAGAAGAAAGATACATGCACACGTGGACACACAGTAAAATGCCTGTTGAACATCCAGATAGAAATGCCTAGTAGGCAGAGTATTTGACTCCAGTGCTCAGATGTGATGGATGGCAGAGATAATCATCAGCACAGATGGAGGCTGAAGCCACACAGAGACAGACACAAGGGGAGCCCAGACAGGGTCATGGGGACACTAACATTTAAGGACAAGCAAAGGAACAAGATGTTAACCAAGGACATAGAGATAGAGAAGTGGGCTGTGTGTGTGTGTGTGTGTGTTTTGAATTTGCTATTATGTTATGGTATTTTGGCACCTTAAAAAACTTTTGAGTTGGGAGAGACCAAGGGTTGCTCTCCATGGGCTAGCCAATTCTTAAAGGGGTCAGTCAGGAGCATTTCTTTGATATGCAAACTAACCATATAGAGCCAGCCCTCTTCTATCCGGCTCTGCCGCCCCAAGAGACCATATTCCTCTGCCTCCACAATAAACTAATGGAAAAGGGAGTGGAAACATCTTCGTATTATAATCACAGATTTACGAATTAGAAAATAATTTAGTCTAGCCCATAAAAGACCAATCCATAGCTTTTTCACCTCCAATATTTTTCTTCAATTCTGTGGGTTTGAACCTAGGGCCTTGCACATCCTAGGCAGGTGCTCTAGTGTACTGCACCTCCAGCTCCTTCTTTATTTTTAATTTTTATTTTGAGACAAGGTCTCACTAAATTGTACAGGCTATCTGTGGCCTTGAACTTTCAATCCTTCTGTCTCAGCATCCTGAGGAGCTGAGATTATAGGTGTGTACCATGGAGTCTGGCTTCCCACAGGATTGTATTTTTCAGTGCTAGGCGATTGAACCCAGAGCCTCATGTAAGCTAGGCAAGGGCTCTATCACTGTGCTACACTCCCAACACTTTTTTTATTTTTAAATTTTGAGACAGGGTCTTTCTAAATTGCTCAGACTGCCTATGGCCTCAAACTCATGATCCTCCTGACTCAACCTCCTAAATCACTGGGATTACAGGTGTGTGGGATTTTTTTTTCTTTCCTTCCTCTGACATTTTTTTCAATGATATCAATTGGCTTCTATAGTAAAAAGTGATACATGGCTAACAGTCCCCTAAACAAAGTACACCTTATATGGGAGGATGACACTGAAGTGAGCTGGATTAGGATTCTGTACTCTCTGATATAATAAAAAACACAGGAGTACAGATATGACTCTAAACCAAGGCCTCAAAAAACTTGAAATTTTTTCTTGGAAAGTAATATTTGTATAACTTATCATAACTTAATTGTCATCATTCACATAGTAACTTTTTTTACTTGAGCCTACAGCACTTTATGTATGCAATAATTCTCACAATAACCTTATGAAACAGACAGGTTACAAGGATAATTATTGCCACTTTGCAAAAGAAACAATCAGTGGAGGGAAAGATATTTCCCCACATTAGAAAAAGTCATTTTTAAAAAATTTAGCAATTACTGAGTTACATCCATATGGTTGGCCCTGTAGAGGATAGTCAGTATGTTTGTGGATGGGGAGACAGGGAAGGGAAAGTGGTTAGAATAAGACAATACAAAAACAGAAGAGCAGCTTGAGAGTCTATGATTTCTACCCAAGCTATCAGAGGAACTTTGGTTTTGCTGTTGAGCAGTCTAGGAACTACAATCTCAGCTACAGCTGACTTGTCCCTGAAGTCAGTTAGAAATTTCTTCACTCACTTATGAAGAGAATGGATGTTAAAAACAAAATATTCAAAGATTACATTCTTAATCAGATGAGAAAGTGAAGGACTTTTGCCTGTGAGGAAAAGGGCTGAGACGAAAATATGTTCACACATTCCCTGATGATGTTATCCAAAGTAGCATTACTTTCTATCCCCGACTCTGATTAGTTATTCTTCATAGAACATATACTCTTTTTGAGACAGGGTCTCACTATGTAGTCTATGCTTGCCTCAAGCTCAAGATCCTCCTGCCTCAGCCTCCCAAGTGCCAGCACACTCAGCCACACACACCTTTTAAAAACTATCTCTCTACTAGAATGTAACCTCCATGAAGGCAGGGCCTTTATCCTTGTCCACTGATGTTTTCAAGACCTAGAACAATACTTAGTACATATGCTCAAAAATATTTGGTAAATCAGTGAAGAATGCCTGTGTTTCATGACCTAGGAAAAGTTCTTTCATTACCTGAGTGTCTGTTAAAAAAGAAAAAGTTCAAACATATAAGCCCATTCAATGCTTCAATATTTTTATTTTTGTGTATACAATGAACTATAAATATGAATCAAGGTGTGATTAGTGATAAGCTAAGAACAGGGGATAACTGCCATGTTTCCTGGCTGCTCAGAACCTTTGTTTAGGAAAGGAAGCTTTTTTTGCTTGGTTCACAAATAAACCTGGCTTGGTTCGTTGCTCTTTGGTGATTAATTGAAGAGACCAAATCCTATATCCTCATCTGACTCCTCCAATTCTTCCTTGGCTTCAGCCTTGGTTAGGGCTATTGCAGCAGCCGAAGTGGTGGCGATGATCACTGGGGCAGGAACCACAAATGCAGCAGTATTGGCCACAAAGGCCTTGACCTTTTCAGCAAGTTGGAAGATGGACTCATTCCCCACAGACAAAGCCAGGACTTGCTTGTACGAAGTGATAATAGAACAGGGTAATGATATGGTAGTTAGGTACTCAATCCACAAACACTGGCTACATTGCAGACAGCCTCCAGGAAGCAAGAATGCAGTTTCCTCTGTGATGTCAAGCACTTCAGGGTTACAGACGCTAACATTATTGAATCCCTGCTAGTTGACCAACCTGAAGGAGAAGGGGAAAATGTTCAGCATGTTTTATCGGTGCAGCATCACTGGCTCCCACTTTATCTCCTTTATCAGTAGCACATCACTCAGAATTTCAACTGAGGTCCTGGGGATTTTGGTAGTGATAATGGCTAAATCCTGAAAAGTCTCCTTGGGCCCCAAAGCAGTGTTCGGGGCTGGCACTGTGGCTTCACATGGGGTGATGGCATCAGCACAAGTGAGAGCTGGCCCCTTATTGGACAGCAGCATGCTCCCAACTTCAGTGAGGTCCTCCTTGGTTTACATAAAGCCCACATTCACCTAGATACAAGGCAACAGTTTCTCCAGAGCTGGGCTATCTCCCAGATGACCTTGGATGGCCTTGGACATCATGCTGGTTCTGCCCATCAGCACCAGTTTTCTCTCAGAGGGATATCTGGAGCTGGGGAATCTGCTTGGAGTCTACACTGAAGCATTGTGTATAATCCCAGAGAGGGATGATCTTCAGGAAGCCCTTGGACTTCCAGGTTTTTTTGTCTTCCCTGGGTATCATGGCAACGTTTCAGGGGTTTCCACACAGGATTTGAAGACAATGTCACCTTCACAAGGACGCCTGGTGGGAGAAGGGCACCCAGAACCTTTTGAATATGTTTTTGGAAAAAGATTCCTTATGAGTCCCGCCTCTTCAAAAAGGAAACTAGAGGCTCACTCAGCCTTCTACTTTGCTGGGGACTGGCCGTGTGACTTGTGCATTGCCTGTGGGACATACCTTCAAGAGATTTATTTATTTTTTTAAACAGTGAGCAGTGTGAGGAAACAAGTAATTTGTGGAGATCACTTTTTGGCAGGAAGGCTACAGGGATAGAGTTCCTGTCCCCTGGGGATCCACACTCCCTGTGCCATCAAAGAGCAATGGGAGCTCTGGCTGGCACAGTCTTGAGGTGTGATTTGGAGTCTGGGTCATAGTCCTGGTACATAGCTCTACTTCTAAATTACTTATTTCCTTTCAGAAATCACTTTCTATTTACACTACCTAGATTGAGTTCTGATATTTGCAACTAAGAACTCTGACTGATATAAGGAGGCACAAATATAATATTGGAGGCACACAGAAGAGAGAATGGTTGACTTTATTTGGGGGAAACTGGAGAAGTTTCACAAGTTGTAGGGGAGCTTTGAGTGTGATGAGGCTGTCAACACATAGAGATGGGAAAAGAGTATTCTAGTTTGAAAGGACAACAGGAACAATGTGTAGTGGCATTGGCCTGTAATCCCAGGGGCTTGGGAGGCTGAGACAGGAGGATCACAAGTTCGAGGCCAAAGGCAGCATGCATAACTTAGTGAGACCCTACATCAAAAAAATAAAAATATAAAATGGGCTGAAGGTGCAGTTCAGTGGTAGAGCACTTGTAAACTATGTGGGAGGCCTCTGTGTTCAACCCCCCAGTAACACACACACATACACACACACACACACACACACACACACCAAGAGCAAGGCGACATAAGATACATTAGGTGTACAGAATAACAAGTTGTCTAGTACGGTTTAAGATTTTTTGGAACAGGAAATGAGAAGGAGAACGAGTTTCATTGAGAATACAGGCTTTGTGAAGTACCACAGACTGGATCCAAATCCTGCTATGCCTTTACTAACTGTGCCCTGGTGTAAATCATATACCACCGTGACCTTCTATTTTACCATCTTTAATGGGGTTATTGTCTGCCTTTTGCTTCAATGAACCCCTGAAAGCAAAATGGGTTACCAGTAGCTCTACTGGAGCCACCTGAGAAAATGCAACCAGGGTTCGTGCTCTTGCTGCATCTGTTCAGACCAGCACAGTCTAATCCAGAAATAAGGCTTCAACATGGGCACCAGTGCTTCTGTTAGTACATGAAGGATATAGGCTTCGTTAAGCCGTACTAAATGATCTTCCTTGAATGGTTTATCTAAGACATGATAGCACTTTGTACATAAAATGAAAATTTTTTGAAAACCTAAAAAAAAAAAAAAAAAGTGGTAATTGTCCATGATCATTTATAGTCTCTGAAAACAAGATTCTTCTCATGCTAGGATTCCCCAGGAATTGTTCTGGTCTGTTTTGCCTCCAGATCATTAGGTCAAACGAAGGCTTAAAGTTACGGTAATTGTGCCCTGATGCTAGTAATGTAAAACAGCACAGCTGCTATGGCAAATGAGAGGGCAGTTTCTCAAAAAATTAGTAGTAGATTTATCAGCAATTCCAATTCTAGGTATATACTCAAAAGAATTGAAAGCAAGAGTCCCTTGTACATCTATGCTCACAGAAGTTGTAATAGCCAAACGGTGGGAACAGCTCAAGTGTACATCAATGGAAAATGGGTAAACAAAATATAAGCATATAACAGTATATCACTCATCCTTAAAAAGGAAGGAAATTCTGACATATGCTACAATATGAATGCACCCTCAAGAAATTAAGTGAAATAAGCCAGTCACAAGAAAAATAATGTATGATTCCACTTATTTGTGGCACCTAGAGTATTGAAATTCATACAGTAGAATAGTGGTTGCTCAGGGGTAGGAGTGGAGAATGGAGAGTAACGGGAGAGTATTGCTTACTGGGTACAGTTTCAATTTGGGAAGATAAAAAAGTGACATGACCACTCTGGAACCTCTCCTTACTATGCCTTGTAAAATGAAAGTAATAAACCTGGTAACCCACAGAAACCTGTTTGTGTTTTCTGTCCAACAACAATAAAAAAGATGTCTGTCCTAAAAAATATGAAGAAAAGAAAACCAATAAGAAATGGAACCTCATTATATATTACTAATTGTTGATGTCAAGTGGAATTTGGGAGAAAGGTGAAAAAAAGGAGTTTCTGGAAGGTATCACAAAGGAGGTGAACAGAAATTCTAAACACAAATGCTGTGTTTGCAAGAAAACTGATGCTTCAAATTGGATGTGTTACCCCTCATTGTAAGTGAAGTTGTCATCTTCCATGTGCGCTTCAGAAAGAATGTATTTTCCAGTTTACTTGGAATTTTGCACCACTTTTTTTGAAACATCAACCTGTCAAATAATTACAGCTGATAATTATACAGAGCCCTTATTATGCACGGTTTGCTTGGTATTCACTGAGCCTATTCAGCATATTACAAAGTCCTCGTAAGAACATCTGGTTTCATAGAAGATATTTACAGATTTAAGCAATAAATGCAAGAGTGTTTTTCTTTAGGTATGTAATATGCAATAGTGGGGAAGCTTTCAGAAAGTGATGTTGTGAAGCAGAATTCATATTCCTGAAAAAACTGCATCTTGGAAATTATAGGAAAATGCTTATCAATAGCTTTTACTGCACTATTAGTGTTGTGCTGTCCAAAGATGTAGTTAGAGAAGGCAAGACTATGAATGCACCTGACAGCAAATGAGAAATAAAGTACTATCAGTGTTGTAGCTCTAGAGGAACAAACTTAGCTTGTTCCTCAGTATGATCATGGGAGCACAATGGGGAGAGTGTGGAATGTAGAGGCATTATCTACAATTCAGATTTCTCAAAAGCCAAAAACCATGCATTATCCAACTCTAATAATGTGTTAAGTACTGACTATTGGAAGAGTCATCATCTAAATTACCCAGTCATCTGGAACTCAGAGTAAAGATCTACTGAGGCAAGGCAACAAGTTTAAAAGAGATATTTCAACTATGCTGACAGTTAAATTTCCAAGTTTTTTAAAAAATAAAAGATCATGTTATCAACAAAGATACTCTCTGGAATAGTGGCTTAGAGGAATTCAGAAATAAAACCTTTAGTCATTCATGCACAATTGAAAGAGCATAGGTTAATGAAAATGATAGTTTTGGAAAAGAACATTCTGGATGAAAGCAAGAATTTTGAAGTATCTGAATGAAACATTATGAGAACTCATCGTTTGTCCTTATTATGGAACCTGTCTCTAAACTTTCAAGCTCTGAATGACAATCTTCACTCTGAAGCTGACAGAATGCTTGCCAGTTCTTTGCTTTATGGTGGTCATTTACGTGGTTTCTTTTTTAAAATCATGTTTAACTTTCTTGTTTATGGACCAAGAAATATCACTACCAGTTCTAGAACTTTCAGACTTGGATGTGGCACAAATTAATATCAGGATAAATAATGCAATAAATATGGTAGGCTTAAACTTCATAGTAAATGAATGCTGTAACTTCCTACAGCTTATTGGATACCTAAGACTTATAACAGCATTAAGTGATAAATGTATGTTGGTAAGAGGCAGGGTTGTCTACCCCATAATCAAGATAGTCCAAGTACCCTTTGAAAGTTTTAACACAGTTTGAAAACTTGGTGTTCTAGAGAAAATACGAACTTGTCCAGAAGCATTTGGAACATCCTGTCATAAAGCTAGGGATCTTCAGCAAAATCCTCAATGATCTTTTTACAATACACACATTACTTGATACACAAGTTTTAGAGTTTTTAACAGTTACTTACAGGCATTTGGGGGGTTGGAATGGCTACTTACAGAGGAATGGGAGACATTCTTTTGTGAATGGTCACAGTTCTAGTCCACCTGCTGGATTTAAATGCACTCCTTCAATAAGCTCTCTATATACAGATTTTCCTGTTGGAAACGAGTGTAATAACTGTCTGGCTTTTATTTATTTATTTAGTGATGTTGGGGATTGAACCCAGGGCCTCACACGTTAGGCAAGTGGTGTACTACTGAGCTATATCCCTAGCTCCTGTCCAGCTCTTCCAATAACCAGTGCATCTAAAGTGTTTCAAAAAATATGGGCTTCGCCATAAGAAACATTCTCAAACTAAAAAGGAAGAACGTTCTTGCGACATTGGACATTAAAATGTTTCTTCTGGATAATTTTCCAGCTTCTTGGACTAATAAAACTTATGGTATGAACATAAATGGAATAGTGTGGCCTTTAAACTAAAAAAAAAAAAAAAAAAAAAAAGATATTTCAGTAATGTGCTCTAGTAAAAAAAAAACGGTAATACTGTTCTATTTTTTTTAATGTACATGCTTCATAAACTTCAATAGAGATACTTTTAGAATAACTATAATATAGGCTTCATTCAGGTAGAGTAGCATGGTATAAATAAGAAATAACAGTTCAGTCACTGTTTTTATAAATTAGGATTACCTGTACTTTTGGCAACCTAACAACAACAATAGCTTTCTGTAATTTCCAAATTATTCTTTATTTAAAGAATAGAAAAGCCAATTGGTTAAATCCTGTTACATAAACCACAAGCAGATTCTGAGGTATGTATTTAATGTATGCTGTTCTAGGATGGAACTAAATTAGTTTTTACAAGGTTTTTCAGTTTCTGACTTATATTAAAATTACCCACACTGCAATTAGATCATGCCAATGCCAAGTATTATATAAAAAGCAGAACTGCAATACTCTGGAATCTCATACTTAACAACACTTCTGAGGTGGATAAAATGTCGTTGAAAATATTTAAGTGTATATTTTTTACGGTCTTGGCTTTAATCATGAGATTCTTTCCTGCACCCCTATATGTGGTATTCAGAATGTCTGACCCATAATCATTTTAGGTATCTGAATGGCTTCTGTGGACTGCCATGTGCTGGTTTGTCTATCTGACAGTTATTTGTTATCAAAATAGTGGATGATAGGTAAGCTGACACATCATGTAGTTATCTTCTTTGCTCTTAAAAAATATCTGTTCTTAAATAAACAATGTATAAAGTAAAAAGATGCCTATAGCCATACCACTGTGGTATCCGATCCCACCAGATCTTGGAAGCTAAGCAGGGTCAGGCCTGGTTAGTACTTGGATGGGAGATCACCTGGGAACACCAGGTACTGTAGGTTCGGGAGAAGGAGTGGCAACCCACTCCCCAAAACAACCAGCCATTGAAAATCATATGAATAGCAGAGAAGCAGTGATAATAGCATTTCATCTGTTGTATATAGGGTGGCTATGAGTTGGACACCAACTTGATGGTGCCTAACAACAGTAATAATAACAAAATAAAAAGAAATACAAATACCATGAAAAATCACTCCAATCTTAACACACAGAGATAAAAACTGTGTTTATGTGTATTCTTCTATAAACTCTTAGATTTTCTTTACTTTTAACTTTATTAATGCTACTAAAACAACAAATATGTAATAATAATTTGAAGATATATAGTTCTATAGTCATGCCCCTACATTTGTACTCCTGCAAAGGAAAAAAACAGAAAAATCTAATGTCCCTAATCTATTATTAAATATAAGTAAGACAAAGCCTCAGTTTTCCACTGAAGTCATTATGATAGGTAAATCATCATGGGAGGTAAAATGCTTTAACCAATTATTCCTCCTCCCCAAGAAATACCCTTAAATTATTGATATTCTTGAAGAAAAATAACAGGATTGATTTTATATAGGTAATACATCTCTTAATATCAAACAAAAACTAATTCTAGCATAATTTTGTTACTGCATATCTTTTTCAAGTAATACTAACAGACCTAGTGAATTAAAGTTTTGTTCAGTTTGAAGTACTTAGTATTTAAACAAGTCATTTCTTTGTCTTGGGTTGAATTTGTTGGATTATCAAAAGTAATTAAAAGATTATCAACAGTTTGAATATATGATGTAAATCTCAGATGTATCTAGTATGTATCTTTTATTCCAAATGTTTTGGTAAACTGGACATTTTCTCTTCCTTCCTTCCATTCCTCCCTCCCTTCCTTCCCTTCCTTTTCCTTTCTCTTTTTCCCTACACCCCCTCTCCTTCTGTAGTAGTTGAGGGTTGAACTCAGTGCCTTACACATACTTTACAAGCACTTCACCACTGGGCTGCACCTCCAGCACAATTTTTATTTTTTATTTTAAATTAGGATCTCCCTAGGTTACACAGGCTGCCTCTGGCCTCAAACCCACAATCCTACTCCCACCTCCTAAAATGCTGGGATTACAGGTGTGTGTGACCACTCTTGGCTGATATTTTACTTCTGAACCTACGTAGTTTTTATAAAAATGTAAAAGCCATTAAACCAATGCAACCCAAAAAGCCTAATTAAAGCTATTTTCTGGTTTGTGGATTTAATTAATTTTCCTCAGAGTAGTAATTAAAACTGATATGACATATATTTTATTGGGCTGGAAGGTAGAAGGGTAGAGGGTAATGTGCTTGGGTTAGCTACAATTAAAAAGAGCATTTCATTTCCTCATTTCACTTATGTGTAAACAGGGCCTTAAGTGATAATGTCGTGTAAGTAATAATTTAGGATATTTATCTTTTAAAATGAAGTATAAAAAACCAGACACAGTGGCACAAACCCAGCAACTCAGGAGGCAGATGGAGGCAGACTGCAAGTGTGAGGCCAGAGGTAGCCTGCATAACGTACCAAGACCCTGTTGCAACACAAAAAAATTTTTAAAGGAGTTAGGGGTGCAGTTCGGTGGTAGTGAACTTGCAAAGTATGTGTGAGGCTCTGGGTTCAATGCCCCTAGTACCACAGAAAAAAAGGAGCATAAATATTCATACAGCAAAGATATTTTCTGCTTTGAAAGATGTTCCATTAACATGATTTTTAGATTCATTTGGAAAGTCAAGGCAAATCAGAGAAGCCTGCAGGTTATGTATTTTCTAGAGTGTTTGTATTGTAATTGTTCTTTTACTGCTCATTTTATAGTAGTTCTTACTGACATTGAATTTAAAAAAGGGATTCTGCTATAAATCTTTGTGAATTATATATGTATTTCTTCCTTTTCTTTTTCCTTCTTTTTTTTTTTTTAATGCAATACTGGGGGTTGAACCCAGGGCTTTGCACTTGCATGCTTTGCAAGCTATATCACTAAGCTGCACCCTCAGCCCATTTTTTTTTACTTTCTGAAACAGGGGCTCCCTAAATTATGCAGACTGCCTCTGGTCTTGAACTTGAGGTCCTCCTGCCTCTGCCTCTCGAGTTGCTGTATATATGTATTTCTTAAATGTTTCAGTTGTCAAAATCTCATATTTTAAGCTGTTTTTCTCTTTTTTCAATATTAAAGAAAACAGTAAATGCACCTACAATGAATCTACTGCTAATAGCTTAGGCTAGTTTTATACTGATTGCTTTGAAACAGTTTTTAAACTGTTTTTAGTAAGAGATTTTTATCTTCAAGCCTTTTACACAATTCTCTACTATTCTTGTAATTGGCTAATTAACTTTTAGTATTGAAGGCAAAGATTCTTTAAAATACCGAAAAAACTAGCTTATGATTTTATACTTTATAATATTTAGTTTCTGCATTATGAAGAAGCAATTTTTAAAAAATGAGACAGGGTGTCACTATATAGCTCACCTGGCCTGGAACTCATTATGTAGTACAGGCTATCCACTAATTTGCAATCTTCCTACCCTCAGTCTCCCAAGTGCTGGTATCACATGCATGCGCCATTACATCCTACTGATTTTTTTATTTGAGGTAAATAAAAAGCCTTCATCTGATGATCAGCATGAGAATTCACTTTGGCTTCTATTTTTGGCATTTACAAGTTTTCCCCTAATTATTTTGGCATTATTGGGACCTTGTGCACTCAATGCTAAATGCTAAGGAAAGGGGAATATAATAGCCTTTAGCTTTCAGTCATTATAAGAAAATGATCAGAACAAGATTCTATTTATAAGCATGTAATTCTTTTATGGGGCTGGGATTTAGCTCAGTTGGTAGAGCACTGCGCTGCAGTCTCTGAGGTCCCAAGTTCAATTCCCAGCACCACAAAAATGGGAGAAGGGCCTGGCAATCCACGCCCAAGGCAATCCTGAAACAGCCATTGAAAACCCTATGAGGGTCGCTATGAGTCGGATACCAACTTGACGTCACCTAACAACAATAATTCTTTTACATCATGATTATCACACACTTCATTGTTAGTTTTACATTAAGCTATTAAACTAATTTTATGTTTCAAGTAATACAACACAAACTTTTGCACTTCAAGTAATGCAATAAAAACGTAAGACTGCTGGGCACGGTGCCACATGCATGTAATCTCAGACTTGGCAGATGGTGGCAGGAGGATCACAAATTCGAGACCAGAAGCAGTCTGCATAATTTAGTGAGACACTGCCTCAAAAAAAAAAAAAAAAAAAAGAGAAAAGAAAGAAGTAAGACTACATTTATTGATATACTATGTAAATGTACATTATCTGTGTCTGCACCCATGCCACCCTGGCATCTGATCCCATCAGATCTTGGAAGCTAAACAGGGTCAGGCCTGGTTAGTACTTGGATAGGAGACCGCCTGGGAACTGCAGGTGCTGTAGGCTTGGGAGAAAGACCTAGCAGCCCACTCCCCCGAAACAATCATCCATTGAAAACCATATGAATAGCAGAGAAGCACTGACAATAGTGCCAGGTATGGCATAGTCGGGGAGTGTTTCATCTATTGTACACAGGGTCACTATGAGTTGGACCCAACTCCATGGCACCTAACAACAACATATTACCTGTAGTTTAGGAAAATTTGGATTGCCTCTAAAAGACCCAATTTTCAAGTTCTGATTTTGGTCATTATCCTTTCTTATTTCTAAACATATTCTAATACCCATGGTATACCACGTAGTATGCTAAGTGATATTTTGTACATCAGTCTATTTCCCTCTTTTTAAAGACTGTTGTTGTTACATGCCCATAAGTTGATCCTACTCATACCAATCCTATATACAACAGAGGAAACATTTGCCGACACTGTGCTGGGCACAGTCAGTGCCTGCTATGTGCTATGTTGCTTCACTGCTATTCAGAGGGTTTTCGATGGCTGATTGTTTCCAGATTGCTTTGGGAGTGTATTGCCACTTCCTTCTCTCAATGGGTAAAATGAGGTCAATTTATACAGCTGCTAGAAGACAAAACACTGAGAATAGAAACTAACATCCAGTGTGGAAGGAGATAATAACACGGACAGCAAAATCAAATCTGTGTGTGTGTGTGTTGCACTGAGGACTGAACTCAGGGCCTCACACATAATAAGTACGTTCTCTACCACTGAATTGTAACTCCCAGCTCCAAATCAACTTTTTTTTTTTTTTTTCCCCAGTGCTGGAGATCAAACACAGGGCCCTGTGCCTGCTAGGCAAGCATTTTACTACTGAGCTGTATCTCCAATCTTTCTCATACATTTCAACAAGCCCAAGAATGTTACTACACAGCAGAAAAGAATAACTTGACACTCTACACAATGACCTTTAGTTGCCAAGCAAAAATTAAATTATAACCTAAATACTCTGGTTATGCCAGAAGTACTAAATTTTATGTTAATTTCATAAAAATTGTTCCAATGAAAAATTTTGATGCTTAAAGCCCAACTGCCAGGTACCTAGAAAATTCTCTTTCATGGAACAGATTATTTTCTGATGTCGGAAAATGAGATGCAATAATTGATGAGGTACCAAAGTATGAGAAAATATTATGACCACATATAGTTTCATTTTGAAAATGTTAAAAGAGGTTGGAAAATCTAGAGTTCTTTGTAGAAACTTTCAGAGGCCTAGGAGTTCCTAAGTTCCATATGTGATTTAAATAAATGAAATGTATTCTTTTCTGGGTAAGTCCTCATTACTTACAAATAATGTCATAATAGTCACAGCTGTTGTAGTTGGGATCTGGACTGTCCCCCAAAGGCGGAGGTGTTAATGCCTTGGAGCCCAGCATGTGGTGCACTTGGGAGATGGTGGAACATTTAAAAGGCAGACTACTGGGAGGAAGTGAGGTCATCTTAGAATGCCCTTAGGGGGGATTCTGGGACCCAGCTCCTCCCTCCCTCCCTCCCCCACCCCCTCTGCTTCCCCACTGCCATGGGGTGAATAAGCCTCTTCTGTTTAACAGTACAGTGCTCCCTCACACCCAAAGCAACAGGGCAAAATGATCATGGACTAAAACCTGAAACCAGGGGCTAAAATAAACCTTTTCCCTTATTAAGTTGATTGTCTCAGATATTTTGTCACGGTGATAGAAAACTAACACACAAGGAAGAAAGCAAACTGGCTTATGACAACCTCCTTCTTCCCAAACATCCACCTTGACTCCAATACTAGATAGAGAAGTATTTTTTCTAAGTTTTTCAACTGTTACACTGCTCCCCTCCAAGTTTTATATCTTCTCTTCTTACTTCCTCAATATGGGGAATTCCTGAGGCATACACCTTGACCACCTGCTCTTCTCTATAAATACTTTCTCCCTTGCAAAGTTCATATACACCAATTTCAATGGTTGCTCTTCAAGAATGACTGGTACATTTACATTTTCAGGTATAACTTCTGTTTCCTGAGCTTTTAGTCCCCTTAGAAATAATGCCTTGGAAATTTCCTCTTGGATATTTCACTACCATCTCAAATTTTACAAAACCATTTGAGCTCTGAGATCATTTTTACTGTAAAACTAACCTACCTAATGGATATTCCTTTTCAGTTCCAATTTCCTAGGCTGAAAGAATTGGACTCTTCATTGGTTCCTACCAATCATCATCTACTCAGTTACTAAGGAGAGTACTATTCAATTGCTGGAATCTTGGTCAAGACTCCTCTCAAGTTTGAATACAACACCAAGAGTAGCATATCTTTCCATCAACATTATCCTATATACTTCTGCTAGGTCAATATTTCTAGCACATGGCCTGGACCATTCATAGATCTTTCATCCCACAAATGCGATATTTGATGAACGCTTACTTTATGTGAGGGGAAAAACTACACACGCTAAAATGTACCAGTGAATTAAATAAAGGTCTGTTTACAGTCTAGTAGGGAGAAAATTGGACATAAATAATTTTAGCTCCAAGTTAGAAAGTGATAATACACGAAGTTCAGAAAGTATTATGCACAGGCAGTAGAAATAAAAATTACTTCTAGATAGAGATGTCACTTTGTAAAGTTTCAAAGAATGCACAAAATCTCAACATCTGGAGGTGATGTGTGTGCACGTGTATGGGGGGGCATTTAGTCCACGTAGAAAGACATAAACAATCTGTAGAAACCCATTGAGTAGTTGATGCATGAAGTTCTTCACATGGTCTGGTTTACCGTGTGCAGAGGAAGAATGAAAGGGGGAACAGCAGAAAATAAAGGTAGACTTTTGAATCCAAGGTAATAAATTTGGCCTTCAGTCTATAGGCAACAGGTAGCTTCAGGATATTTTGCCTCACGGCTGGTCGAAGATAACTAAATCCCTAGCAGCTGTGTGTAAGGCAGGCTGGTGGGAGACTGACTCTGGAGGACAGTCATGGAGGGGAGGAGGACTGCATCTGCACCGTTCACGGAAAGGCAGCGAGGACTCTGACCAGGTGGAGGCAATGGGCATGGGGCGTAGATACGGGTAGAATCGACAGAACCAGGCAACTCAGACGGGTCAGGAGAGCCATCCAACTGAGCCAGAGAACTTT
The DNA here is from genome assembly GCA_007922755.1 of Pedetes capensis. Lineage (NCBI taxonomy): Eukaryota > Metazoa > Chordata > Mammalia > Rodentia > Pedetidae > Pedetes > Pedetes capensis. Next base: position 65,426 of record VMDO01003954.1, read on the forward strand.
CCAAGTTCCCTGGATTAACAAAAGGGCTGCGCGGTCTGGGAAGTAATCTGGGAAGGGACAGGCCACGCTATGCGGGCATGGTCAGCGCTTGCCCACTTGCGGACCACCTAAGAAATGGCATCGACGCCGAACGCTGAGCCGAATAGTGGCTTATTTCTGCGAAAGCAGGGACAGAACAGGCGATAGCCACCTTACCACCGAAGCTCGCTCAATCAGCGTGAGGCGCGGCACCGCTCAAGAAATCCAGTCAGGGGAGAAAAAAGAAAAGGAAATAAAGAAACAAAAAGAAATTCAGTCAAGGAAGAAAAAAAAAAAAAAGAAAAAAGAAAGAAATCCAGTCGGGGGGTGGGGAGGGAGAAATCCAGTCAGGGGAGGAAAAAAAAGAAAAAAAAAATCCAGTCAGGGAAGAAAAAAAAAAAAAGAAAGAAATCCAGCAAGGGAGGGGGAAATAAAAAAGAAATCCAATCAGGGGAGGAAGAAAAGAAAAGAAAAAAAAATCCAGTCAGGGGAGAAAAAAAAGAAAAAAAGAAAAAGAAATCCAGTAGGGGAGAAAAAAGAAAAAACAAACAAGAAAAATCCAGTCAGGCCTCGCCTCACCTTTTCCAGATTCCGGGGCTGGCGGTCCGAAGTCGCCTTTCACTCCCCCTCGGCCGGCTCCCAGGACCTCCATCCACGTCTGTCACCGACTCGCGGCCGGTCACGTCTTTTCCTGCCAAGTCACCGGGCACGCCCGCTGCCAGAAGACAGCCTAGTCCACCGGGTCACTGGGACTGAAACTACGCGCTTCGCGCCACCTTTGGAAGAAATCCCGCTCTGCCTCGCGCGAGACTTAACAGGCAGCTTCCGCTCTCGCCCTCCGGAAGCAGAAGTCAGGCGGTTGTTCGCGTTCTTCGGCCGCGCGTTCCGTTACCTGGGAGAGCGGAGGTGGTCTGCGGTTCCTCGGCGTCTTCGGCGCGCGTCCTCCGCGGGGAGCCGCCCTTGGAGGCCGGGTCGCCGGCTTGGGGCGAACACAGCAGACCGGACCGCGTGGCCGGTGAGGTGTGTGGGGTATTTTGGGGGTGCGGGCCTGGCGAGACCGGAAGCTCCGCCCTGAACGCGTTCGGTTCACCCTCCGTGGTGGTTCCCTGGGGCGCTGCGCCCTTGGCGTCTCCTCCTGCGCTCGAGCTCGACACCCGCAGCATCCAGGCCCCGCGTGTTCACCCTCCCTGAGGACGGTTGCCCGCAGCCGCAGTTCTGTCCTTGGGTACAAACCGACAGCCGTAAACTCCTTTTTAGTGTTTTGTGCGTGTTTATGGGGTGCGGAGACAATGCAGTCCGTACTGTTGCTAGGTGCGGTCCGGGCGGGTCGACTCAGCTACCGTCGTGGGATTCTCAGTGGCTGATCGTTTCGGGATTGCCTTGCCACGTCCGCCTCCCGTTTTTGCGGTGTTGGGGATCGAACCCGGGTCCAGGGGGTGAGGAGCGGGGCTCTACCAACTGAGCAAAACCCCAGCACCCAGTTCAGATATTGTTGTTGTTGTTGTTGTTGTTAGGTGCCGTCGAGTCGGTATCCGACTCATAGCGACCCTCTGTACAATAGGGAAACACTACTGTCAGTGTTTCTCTGCTGTTCATAGTGTTTTCAATGGCAGGAGTGGGTTGCCAAGTCCTTCTCCCAAGCCTACAACTTCTGGTGTTCCCAGGCGGTCTCCCATTCAAGTACTAACCAGGCCCGACCCTGCTTAGCTTCCGAGATCTGACGGGATCGGATACCACAGGACTACAGCTGCAGGCGGTTCAGATATGGTGTGCAATTAGCAGATCAGGACTGTCGACACTTCTCTTTAAGCATTTTACAGAAAATTTTGATTAACACAGAACGACAATTCTACAGATTTATTAATCATAGTATGGTTTTTTAAATTGCATACAGTATAATGAGATTCACTGGGATTTTCATAGAATTGCATCCTGTATTTTGCCTCTGTTCTCTCCCTCTTTACCCTTTTGTGTTGCTCCCCTGCCTCCCAGTTTTCTCTTCACCCTCCCACTCTCACTAGTCCCCTCCCTTCATCATGGGGTCCCTTGTATTTTCCAATATGAGGTATATATACGTGTGTGTGTGTGTGTGTGTGTCTGTGTGTATTTAAGTTAGATCTAGCTCCTACCTATGAGTGAGAACATACAGTATTTCTCTCTTTGAGTCTGGGTTATTTTACTTAAAATGATAATCTCCAGTTCCATCCATTTTGCTGCAAATGACAAAATTTCATTGTTCTTTACTGGTGAATAATATTCCATTGTGTATAAATACTTTTTTTTTTTTGATCCAGTAATCTATTGATGGACATCTGGGCTGGTTCCATATCCTTGCAGTTGTGAAAAGTGATGCAATAAACAAGAAAGTACAGATGTCTCTGGTGACTTACCTTCCTTTGGGTATATACCTAGGAGTGGTATAGCTGGATCATATGGTAGTTCTGTTTTTAGTTTTCTGAGGAATGTCCATATTGATTTCCATAGTAGAAATACTAATTTACAGTCCCATCAGCAGAATAAAAGAATTTTCTTTTCCCCCACATCCTTGCCAGCATTTGTTGTTTTGTTAATGTTAGCCATTCTCACTGGGGCAAGATGGAATCTTAGTGCAGTTTTAATGTTTCCCTGGTAGCTAAAGATGTTGAACTTTTAAAAATGTATTTATTGGTGCCAGGTGCAGTGGTGCACACCTGTAATCCCAGCGGCTTGGGAGGCGGAGGAGGGAGGATCACAATTTCGAGACCAGAGGCTTTCTGCGTAATTTAGCGAGACCCCTCAATGGGCTGAGGTTGCAGCTCAGTGGTCCAGCACTTGCAAAACATGCAGGTGTGAGGCCCTGGGTTCAACCCCCAGTACCACAAAAAAAAAAAAAAAAAAAAAAAAAAAAAAAAAAAAAAAAAAAAAAATATATATATATATATATATATATATATATGATATTTGTGTTTCTTTTTTTGAGAACTGTCTGTTCAGTTCCATTACACATCTATTTATTGGATAATTTGTAATTTTGGTGTTTAATTTCTTAATTATATATCCTAGATATTAATCCTCTGTCAGATGTATAGGAAACAAAGATTTTCTCCCATTCTGTGGGCTCTCCCTTTACTTTGTTTCCTTGGCTGTGCAAAAGCTTTTTAATTTTATGTAATTCCATTTGTCAATTCTTGGGGCTATTTCCTGGGCTACTGGAGTGTTAAGAAACTACTTATCAGCTGGGCGTGGTGGCGCATGTCTGTAATCCCAGCAACTCGGGTGGCAGAGGCAGGAGGATTGCAAGTTCGAGACCAGAGGCAGTTTGAATAATTTAGCAAGACCCTGTCTCAAAAAGAAAAAAAAAAGGGGGGGGGGGCTAAGGGTGCAGCTCAGTGATACAGCACTTGCATGCAAGGCCCTGGGTTCAACCCTTAGTACCACACACACAAAAAAAGGGGGAGGGGGAAACGGAAAAGAAAGGTAGGGGATGGGAATGCTGACCAGTACTGCATGGAGGAAGACTGGAAAGTGGGGGCTCCCTGCATAATCCTGCTAGGACTCGTTTCCAGATCTTGTGTGAAGATTAAAAGAAGTAAACTCTTTGTATCTTGATTTCTCAAGGATTAGACCTTCTGCAATTTAAGCCAAATCTTTTCCTGTAGGTAAAGGGCTGAGAGTGTGATTGAAGAACTACCACTTGTCGAATGAATCTGTAATTGACTTGGAAAACTCACCTGATACTGATGCAAGTTTTTATGACCATTGAACATTATCTTTATTATAGTTATTATTATTTATATATTTATTATAGTCACCGGATCTGGAATAATAATACAGTAATAATACAGTAGATACCGTTATGTAATAGTTACCCTAAGCTTTAATTGTTGCATCTAAATGCCTTTTTTTAAAAACATCTCTCCTGTACTTTGAATTTTTCTTTCTTATAGGCATTTTTTTCCTTTCTTTTATAAATAACTTGAGGTGTTTCATCCTAGGTGAAATAAGAGATAATCTCTCAGTAACCCCTTAGCTGCTGCCCTTTCTTCCTTCCTTCCTTCCAGATGGAGTCTGATTGTGTTACCCAGGCAGCCCCAACCTCCTGAGTACAGGTGTGCCATAGTGTACCCGGCTTGCCTTATTTTTCTTCCCCTGGGTTTTTGTTGTGATTTGTTTGTAGAGACAGAGTGTTGCTGTATGGTGCAGACTGGCCTCAAACTTAAAATCCTCCTGAGTGCTGGGATTACAGGTATGCATCACCATGCATGGCTACTTATCCTGTTTTTACCCAAGCTTCTGGAAAGCTTTATGTACACTCAGTACAGAATTCTAGTTCCTTATTTTCCAATTACTTCTCAATCACTTGCAGTCCTTCTTCGGTCCTTACTACTATAAAATCACCTCATCATGGCTAAATCCAGTTCTCTTTCTGGTTCTGTATGCTTTGCCACTTTTGATCACTCTTTATTCTCTTGCCTTGTGTGATAATCTTTTCTAGCCTTTATCTGTGTATGTTCTCTTATCTCTTGAGAATCTTTGTTCTTTAAATGTCAGTGTTCTCCAAGGTTCTGTGCCTTGACACTTTTCTTATTCCAAGTCTCATCTCTCCTACCAGCAGTACTCTCCACCAACTTTGCTGATGTCTCATTCCTTTATACCCCATCTCTTACTCTCAGATAGTTGATAGTGAATTGCTTCTCCTTTTGGGTATTCGTGCCATAGCTCCTATCAGATATTGGATAGCCTTGTTGACCCTTGTAGTTCCTGTGTCACCATCATGTGTCTGGTCATTTGCTGAGAAGCCTGAGAGTTATTCCTTATTTCCCCCTTCCTCCACCTCTAGTCAGTGGTTAATTCCTCCTGGAGTTAAAACAAACAAAACCTCTATTCTCACAGTCCCTCCTTCAGATTAACCCTTCAGCATGTTACCTCCATGCCTTTACTCTAATCTCAGAGAAGTAATCCTTCTAAATAGTAAGTCGGATCTTGAGAGTTTCCTTCTTAAGCCACCTGTAACTTCCCATTGCCTACCAGAAAAAAATGCAGAATTATTTGCATTGAATATAAGGTGTTTTACAGTTTGTCCCTTACCTCTCCAGCTTAATTTCTTGATTTCTATTCTTCCCTTTACACCCCCTCTGTCCCTTCCACTATACTAGGGGCTCTTTTGAGGCAGGGTCCATGATATATTGTTCATCCTTGTATCACAGGTTCCTAGTTAGCGTAATACCTGTAATGTATTAGTCAAGAAATAATGAACTGAGCTGAGCACCATGGTGCACTCATGGTGTAATCTCAGTGACTCCGGAGGCTGAGGCAGGAGAATTGTGAGTTTGAGGCCAGAGGCAGCCTGTGCAACTTAGCAAGAACCTTCCTCCAAAGGAAAAAAATAATAATAATTTTTAAAATTTTAAGAAAAAGAGGGATGGGTACAGCTCAGTGATAAGAGTACTTGCCTAGCATGCCCTGGGTTCAACTCTTTTTAGTATGGCAGGCAAATAAATAAATAAACAAAAAAACAAATAAATAAATTTGAGTGTCTAAAATCTTTTTTTTTTTTTTTTTTTTTTTTTGCAGTACTGGGGGTTGAACCCAGGGCCTTGCACCTGCATGCTCTGCAAGTGCTGGACCACTGAGCTGCACCTCAGCCCATTTTTTTTTTTAACTTTTTGAGACAGGGTCTCGCTAAGTTATGCAGACTACGTCTGGTCTCGAACTTGCGATCCTCCTGCCTCCGCCTCCCGAGCCACAGGGATTACAGGTGTGCGCCACCACACCTGGCCAGTGTCTAAAATCTTAAGTTTAAGAAGTACATGGACTTTTATGAATATCCTGCCAAAAATTGTTCACTTCCTCGTTTTTCATCGTCTGATGACTTAATTTTTAAAAATTTCTCACAGAACCATCTAAAGAATCATACAGAATTCCAGGATGACTGACACTTCAGAGGCGGCTCCAGATTTTGAGGAGATGTTTGTGAGCAGATTCACAGAGGATGACAAAGAGTACCAGGAATATGTGAAACGCCCTCCAGAGTCCCCTCCAATTATAGAAGAGTGGAATAGCAGAGCTGGCGGGAGCCAGAGAAATAGAGGCAATCGGTGTGTATTCCTTCAGGAGAATAAAGGCAGGTGGTGATCTGGGATAGGATAGATTAACTGGTTTGATTGTAAGGCCAGTGTTTTCTACCAGTAGTACACCTATTGCGTAGTAACAGCACTTAGTAAGTGCTGATAAATATTTGCTTTAATAGATTTCCTTTTTAAGCTGGGTGTGGTGGTACACACCTGTAATCTCAGTACTTGGGAGGCTGAGGCAGGAGGATCACAAGTTTGAGGCTAGCCTGGACTATATAGCAAGACCCTATATCAGAAAAAACAAACAAAAGTCCTTTTTGTACATTAATATTTTCTTGGCAAATATACTTTTAAAAGTAAAGTCTTTGTGTTTGATAAAGTATTATTTTGATTTTGCTTTACTTTAAAAATTTTATAAAGTGGAAATTCTATTTAATAATTAAAAATTACCAAAGGAATAAATTATGTTATGGGTTTTATATAACTGAATAGATTTCAGTTTGATCCAGAACTATCCTATGGTTCAAGTTTGTTATGTTTCTCTTTCTCTGTAAAGTGTATCCAGTATGATACTGGAAGAATGATTTAAATCTTAGGAAATTTTGAGTAACTGGTGCTATACCATTATGCACTGAAAAATGTTTTCTACTTCCATATACTGTGTATTAGATCAAGAAATCAAATGTACTGGGGTAGACTTCTTTTTTTCTCTCTTTTTTAAGGGAAGAATAAAAATGTTTTTGTTTTTTCATTGTAGGTTGCAAGATAACAGACAGTTTAGAGGTAGAGATAGTAGACGGGGATGGCCAAGTGACAACCGATCAAATCAATGGCATGGACGCTCCTGGGGTAACAGTTACCCGCAGCAAAGACAAGAACCTTACTATCCGCAGCAATTTGGACAATATGGCTACAATCAACGGCCTCCCTATGGTTACTACTGATTGAAATTCCATTAGCATTTAGCAAAACCACTTACTTTGTTAACACAAGAAAAGTTAGTGTGTTTTCTTTTTTTTCTTTTCTTTTTTTTTTTTTTTTTCTTTTTGCGGTACTAGGGAGTTGAACCCAGGACCTCATGCATGCTTTTTGGAAGCACTCAACCCCTGTGCCGTGCCCCCAGCCCATACTTTTTTTAATTCTTTATATTTTTGAGTCTCACTAAGTTATGCAGGCTGCCTCTAGTTTCAAACTTAGGATCCTCCTGCCTCTGCCTCCCAAGTTGCTCATATTAAAGGCGTGTGACACTGTGCCCGGCAGTTTGTGTGTCTTCAGTTTGTGTGTCTTCTGTTGGTTGTGGTTTTCCATCCTGTTTTAGGAAATAGATTATCGGTATTTTGTAACTTGAGACTTTAAAAAAAAATAGATTTTACTAGAATGAAATGATGGTTGGTGGGAATAAATACACTCCCCCAAAACATTGTGGATTGTATTACTTGACTTCTACCTCAGATTCTTCTTTGTCTCATGACTTTGAATTTGGTGTGCTGTTTCTTTGACCTCCAGTTTTGCCTTTAACTCAGAAATAAAAACTTTAAAGCCAAAAATGCTCGCTTTTATTTTGTAAGCTAAAGGAATAACCATATACTCACATGTGCTTATTTCTAACCTTCTCCAGAGGTTATACAGTCAGTCCATGAATGCACAGCTGTGCTTCCTTATGATGTGTTGTATATAATATCGGCAGTGGAAAGATAAAACCCCCATAATATATTTCTTTGGGCTTTTGTTCTGTGACTATGGTACTTTGTGATTATGTATAGGTATGAGTCAGCTTCACAACTACTTTGGTCTCTTTAGAGGGAAATCAAGAATCAACCTGTAAAATGAGGAAGGGCTCATTCTCAGTTCAGTGTGTTGATCCTGGGGGTACATGGGAGTAGGGCACACATTTGTACAAACTTAAGTTCATACAAAAACTACCTTAACTACCTTAAATACTGCTAACTTAAGCATAGGAAGAAATTCATATACAAAAGTGTAACTATAATTTTCCTGTGTAGGTTATGTTACACTTTTGGTATTTAATGTAGGTTGATTTTAGAAGGTTATATTCATTTCCAAACACATACCTTCCATAAACACAGTGATGCTGTTACTTCAGAGAAATCATTCTATTTCAAATAATTTTAATGGTCATTATAATAGTTTTATTCAAATCAAACTTTAAAAAAAAGATTTAGACAACTTCATCCCGAGGTTTTGGCAGTTAGCCCATTTACTTATATGGTGAGATGAGCTATTTGTTTTTTTATTACTCTGTCCATTGTATCTGTTGAAAAGGCTTTAGTTGAAGGGCAGTATTTAGAGTACAAGTTTTCGGAGCACTATGGGACATGCCTATAATCCCATCAAGTCAGGAGAGTGAGGCAGGAGGATTGCAAATTCAAGGCCAGAAGTATCCTGCACAACTTAGTAAGGGACCCTGTCTTAAACAAAAACGGGCTGGGGCACAGCCCAGTGGTAAAGCACTTGCCTAGTATATGTGAGGTCCTTGGTTAAACCCCCAACTACTGGGAAGAAAACTAAAATACAAGTTTTATCATAGATCAAACAAAAGTTAATGGCCTAGCTCTACCTCTTCTCTTAGCTACTCACTCTAGGCCCTTCATATTGACTTCCCTAGGTGCTTCTCTGTGTCCTGCATCCATCTCTCCCCTCTACCCCTCTTAAAGAGCCATCCTTTAAGGTAACTTAAAGGTATTTTATTGGAAAGAATCAAGTAAATCATGTATTCACACTAAGAAAGTTCTAATGTAAAGTTTTTCCCATACCCTTCTCATATCAAACAGGCCACTGCTGTTACATAACCAGAAGGTGACAGAGTCAAGAATGGTCTGACTGCACCTCTGAATCATCTTTGAAAGCAGAGTGGTTATTAAAAATCTATCAACTGAAAAAATGATCTATTAACTGATAAAGCATAAGCACTAACCTACTGGGATAGGAGCTGACTGTGGCATTAGAGCAGGATCCTGTACTGTGCCAGCTATTGACACCAGTTACAGCTGTGGATTCAAGGGATGGGTTTGGAGTAAGGGACACTTCTCAGGATGCGCACAAGTTATTTTCCAATAGTATTTAAATATTCTAATACCTGACCCAGGTGGGTTGCGTATGGCCCTATGTTAAAAAATGGAAGATGTTGTCTTACCATTAGTTACTTCTGCATTCTGTTTGTAATCTAGGTAGTAGTGGTAGGGTTTGGTTTTTAGTACTGTCGCTATCATACTGCCCTGTGTGCTTAAGAACAGGAAGAAATAAAGGGCACGGTTTCTGCTTCACAAAAACATGAAAAAACTCTTAAAAGGAAAATTTAAGAGTGTGAACACAAAATTAAAAATCATGTTAATTAGAATTCCTACTTATTTTTTCTTTTCTTTATCCTGTTCTGTAAAATATGTAAGGTAATGGATGTGTAAGCAAAATTGATTTAATAGTTACATAATGGATATATCAAGTGGCTTATGACTGTAACCCACTATCACATATAAATAAAAAAATCATGTTAATTAGAACTATTTTTAAGTAGTCCATTGTAATAGCATACAGCATTAGGCATAAGGAACCCTGGCTCAGCACTCAGGAAGGACTTCCAGAACTGCTTCAGAAAGTGGCCAGAACAATGGGATAAGGCATTTGATGCCAAAGGGAGTATTTTGAGGGGTGATAATGGCAACGTGTCCTTTTACTGTCGTGAAATTTTTAAAATTTAAGCATTCACTGTTATCACTCACACCTCATTTATATTCAGTTCTCAAGGAAGCACATAATGGGTGCCTGACCAATGTCAGGTAGAGGGAGACTTCTCTGGGTTCACTTGGGTGTAGGAAATTCAGCTTGTGAATCTTTCACTAATGTCTCCAGGGGCTGATGGGCTAACTCAGGTGGTGTTTTCCTTCCTGTCCCTAAGGGCACAGAGAGCCCTACATATTAATTACTGGTTCAATTTTCCTGGTTTTAGTGACTTCTCCCGAGACAGCTCCTGGGGAGGGTGTGATGACGTCTCATGTTTTTTTCCACTGCTGGCTGCCGGCAGTTTTAATTCCCCACAGGGTCTCCAACCTCCTTGTCTGAATGAGGCAAATAAAGCTGCTTGAGCTTTGTTGTTTTGTGTCTATTTTTCTCATTTTAAAATTTCCTTAACTAAGTACATGTTGTTTGTGTACAAAATACATATTATAAAAAAACCACAAAACCTGTATCTAATCTAACCTGTTGTGTATGCTTCTGTCTCTTTCATCATGCTCATGCAAATATAAATTTCATATATTTTTTCCTTTCTTACTAAAGCAGCATAATACATTTTAATGTGTATTTTATGAAAAGATATACCCAAAATTGTGCACTTAACAGAATAGACCTCACCCCATGCCAGTAGCTGTATAATAAAAACTAACTATTTAATTTTAATAATATTTTATAGTATGGATTTGCCTTTATGACTACTCTCCAATAGGTTGATACTTCGGTTCTTTCTGGATTTTTTCTATATTTTTTCCTTTTTTACAATACTAGTCCTGCTGCACTGCATACCCTTTAGCACTGTTATGTATTCTGTGGCGTACTCTCAAAGGTCGTACTCACAGCATTAAAAGAGATGGACTTGTAACTTTAGTAATAGTGACATATTTTAAAAACACTAGCAGTTCACATTCTCATCAGCAGTTTATGAGTTTACATATATTTGTCTCCTCCTCCTCCTCCTCCCTTTTGTTGGGTCACAAGCTTTTTTCAGTCTTTGAGATCAGAGAATTTTACTAAGTTACCTGCCACTGATGATTGTCATTGTTTCACTTAGGACATTGCACCTTTTCTGTAAATTCATCTTTTACTAATTTTCTTTTTTAGTGCTAGGGATTGAGCCCAAGGCTTGGCACATGCTAGGCAAGTGCTCTACTACTGAGCTGCACCCTTGCCCCTTTTAAATTTTTTTATCTTAAGTCAGGGTCTTGTGAAGTTTTTGCAGGCTGCCTCTGGCCTCAAATTTGCAATCCTGCCTCTGCCTCCCAAGTCACTGGTAGTACAGATGTGTGCCACTGCCCCTCGCTAAATTCATCTTTTATTTCTTCAGTATTTTCTTGACTATATGTTTAAACATTTGTTTTGTTCCATTCCTTTGGTTCCCTTTGTCAGTACCCCAATTACATATGTGTTGATTTCCTTTGCCTGCCTTCTGTAGCTGACATTTCCCTTTGCTCAATTTTCTGTCTCGCCCTCTGAGTTCCGTACCACGTGGCCAGCCTCTTCTGCATTGTTGTTTCCAACATGGCCTTTCTTTCTCTGATGCTTTGCACTTTCCTCTTTCAGTTCAGCTAGCCACATTTCATGTGCTCAATATCTGCATGTAGCAAGCAACTACCATATGGGACAGCACAACCTTTGAAGAGGATGAAGGGTTTATAGTTGTGTTGACTTGACTTGCTCCGTTATTCTCCACAGTGCCCCAATCCCCCAAGGCATCTCTAAGCAAATCTAAGGCTTTGAAACCATTTGCAAACAACTGTGATGGTAAAATCACATTGCACATGAAGTGAATGTCATGTAGGAATGACCATGGCATCTGTAACCTGTGGCTGTAGTCTGAAGGACTGTAGTCTGCCCAACTCCGTTGATAAAGGTGACTGGATGGACCTTGGGGCAGACAGAGTTCTAAAATGTTAAAAATCTTATCAATCAAATTATAAGAACACTAATGTAGTTAGAAGTAGGTGGTTTTCTCATAGAGCAGAGAACAAGTTCCTGGCCATGAAGAATCATTGTCTCTAGTGTTGTGCCAAAGAAGAACTGTGCCTGCTGAGATATAACAGGTCCTGCCCCACACTGGAGATAGGAGCTCCAGGTGGTCACAGCTCCCTGGCACTGGTCCCCCACCCCTCCAAGCAGCCTTCAAATGATGATTTTTTTTTTTTTCTGGTACTAGGGGCTTGAACCCAGGGCCTTACACATACTTTGTGAGTACTCTATCACTGAGCTGCAAAGCCTGAGCCTATTTATCATTATTTTTGAGACAAGGTCTCATTAAATTACACAGGCTGCCTGTGGCCTCAAACTTGTGATCCTCCTGCCTCCACCTCCTGAGTCACTGGGATTTCGAGCATGCACCACCACATGTGGCTTCCAATAACTCTTGAAGAGAGTTCCCAGAGGGACAGAATGTACTCACTGGAGGATCCTACACTGAGCTGTACCTCCAGAGCCCATTTTAAATGTACAGCCTGTTTGCTTGACTCACTCAAGTAATAAGTTGGCATCTTGATCAGAAGTCAGTTCCTTGCCAACTGTCCAGTGCAATTCCATTTTCAGAAACGCTGATTGCAAGGGAATTCTGAAAGCTGCAGAGCAAAGGGAGGTACACAGGGACATTGTGACCAACAGGGCACTGACTCAGGTCTTCCAAGTGCTCAGCAGGCCCCAGTTAACAATACTGCCCCAAGATAAACCTTGTAGGATATGAGCGGTATAAGCCTAAGTAATGTCTATGAAAAGAAGGATCAGAGCATGTGAGATTGGTAGTGGGACCACATTGGTTTCAATTCAAAGGCAATTTAGTAAATTCCCTTTGCCAAATTATGTTTGGCTTTCTGCTGTTGCATTATAGTGCCACCTCTTGGATATAAACCAAACATCTAGTTTAAGTTTTTAGTTTCTAGTCACATGCATTAAAACAATCTAAATTTGGGACCTCAGTAGGTTCTAAATTTTATTTTCTGTTGTACAATTAAGGAACTACACTAAATCTCTGAAATCTTAAGCTGGGCATGCTGGTAAGCCAAAACCCAGAAAACTGCCTCCTAAAGTTTCTGAGTTTTAATGTTTGGAACTTTGTTTCCTTTTTTTTTTTTCCTGGAGGGGTACCAGTGATATGAACCCAGGGCCTTGCACATACTTTGCAAGTGCTCTACCACTGAGCTGTACCTCCAGAGCCCATTTTAAATATTTTATCTCGAGATAGGGTCTCACTAAATTGTGTAGGCTGCCTCTGGCCTCAAACCTGCAATCCTCCTGCCTCCAACTCTCAATTTGCTGGGATTTACAGGCATGAGCCACTGTGCCTGGCTGTTTAGAACTTTAAACAGTGTAGAGGTCTCACTTGTATTATCTGCTTCACTCCACCCTTCAACCAAGAGGTAGGTGTGGATGGCCCCCAGCAATCAGGAGTCCAAAGTCTCCCGGCTTCCTCCAGGGCAGAATGAGCCAGGTTTTTGTTTCCCAGTTTCAGTCAGTGTGTCGTGTGAGACCCTAAGTTATTAATTATATAACATTTTTAGAGGAATAATGATCTTTTATTTTTGGCAGTACTAGGGGGCTTCGTGCATACTAGGTAAGTTTTCTACCACTGAGCTGCACCTTCAGCCCCATTTTTAGTTTTTTATTTTGAGATAAGGTCTTGCTAAATTATGCTGTTGCGGGACAAATGAGATTGGAGAGACTGTAGGCAAGTTCAAGAGAGTTTCATTAGTACCGGTACTTGACTTGGAATCAATTCCAAAGACAGCCCTGAACAAAGGAAACTTGGCCCTCTTATAGGGTACTTGAGGTGGGGAGGGCTTACAAAAGTGGTAACCTTGCCAAGGCAAGGTTACAGAGGCAGGTGGAGGGTGGCCAAGTGGTCAGTTGTCTCTCACAACTTGCAGGAAGAGAAGGGGAGGATATGAACTCCTCTAAATGAGAACAAAGAACTAGTCATTCAGCAGTTTTGTCTAGTGAAGGTGCAGATGTTGCTCATCACAGTAAAATAGTGTCTGCCAGGTCTTTTGCATGAAACCATAATGGATTGCACAAACGTCCTTGGTTAACAGTTTAAGCAGGCATCAGCTAAAACCTCAGGAAGACAGGCAGCTCTTGACCAAGCATTTGGTAGGGGCTGATGTAAACACCGCCTGCAGTCGAACCACTGTGGTGTCCAATCCTGTCAGATCTTGGAAGCTAAGCAGGGTCAGGCCTGGTTAGTACATGGATGGGAGACTGCCGGGGAACACCAGGTATTGTAGGTTTGGGAGAAGGACCTGGTAACCCACTCCCAAAAAACAATCAGCCATTGAAAACCCTATGAATAGCACAGAAGCACTGACAACAGTGTTTCGCCTATTGTAGGTAGGGTCGCTGTTAGTCAGACACTGACTCAATGGCACCTAACAATATAAACACCAGGAGAGGGGAGGGGGCTTTATCAGATTCCTTTAGGGCCCTGCTTCAAAATACAGACTGCCTTTGGGCTCCAACTTGTGATCCTCCTGCCTCAGCCTCCTGAGTCACTGGGATTATAGTGTGCATCACTGTCTCCCTACACCTGGGAGTGACGATCTTGTCTTACAGTGGGAATGATAAACAACAGTGCAGGGCTACACATCACCATGATGCTGGTCACCATAGTTACCTTTCAATCCTCATTGCTGGCTGCCTCTAAGCCAGGATTCTCAGGACAGCACAGGACAAGAAAGGCAGTGTGACCAGGTCACTTCATAGATTATCTAGCCTGTTGTTGTTAGGTGCTGTCAAGTTGGGTGTGACTCATAGCAACCCTCATAGGGTTTTCAATGGCTGATTGTTTTAGGATTGTTTTCCAGAGTGGGCTGCCACATCCTTCACCCATTTTTGCAGTGCTGGGGATCGAACCCAGGACCTATGCGCAAAGCAATCACTCTACCAACTGAGCCAAATCCCAGCCTGGCATCTCTAGCAAGTATTCACTTAAAATTAACAGGGATACAGTTAAGTGTAGTAGTGTACATCTGTAATCTCAGTGCTCGGGAGGCAGGATTGCCAAAGTTGAGGCCAGAGGCAGCCTGCAAAACTTAGCAAAATCCTGTCTCAAAAATAAAAAATAAAGGGCCTGGAGGTGTAGCTCAGTGGTGGGGTGCTTCCCAAATGTATGATGCCCTAGTTCAACACCAGTACTTCAATAATAATAATAATAATAATAATAATAATAATAATAACAACTAATGGAGGTGGACCAGGCTAGAGTGATGTTATTAGAAAAATGTTAGAGGTTGGAGATTTTGTGTCCTTGTACTTGTGTCTACTTTGGTGTTCCTGGGGGAAGACCAGGGACAAGCTAGAGAAAGCTGCATAAGTAAACTTGTATAGGAGGTCAGTGGACCCAGGCCTTGGTTGTGGTCTGTTGCTAGTGGGGGATAGCCCTGTGTGGGATACGATATTAAGACTGCTGAAGGCCACCTCATTTGCAGGTGAAGAAGTGACTCGTTCTGGAATACAGGCCCTGAGCTAGTTCTTACTTCCAATAATAATTTTTGATGACAAGTGTTACTATGATGTATTTTGTTAGGAAATACTGTTATGTTTCAAAAGAACCTGATTAGGCAAAGAAATTCTCTTGTTAAAATATGGCCATTTAAAATAGAGTGTGGCATTTTATTCAGCTGTAAAGAATCAAATTATGACATCTGCAGGAAGATGGGTAGAACTGGAGATCATCATTTTAAGTAAATAAGCCATACTCAGAAAGACAAATACCACATGTTCTCTCTCATATGCAGAAGCTAGATTGTTTTTAAAAGAAAAATAAGCTCGGTGCGGTGGTGGATGCCTATAATTCCAGTGACTTGGGAGGCTGAGGCTAGAGGATTGCAAGTTTGAAGTCAGAGGCAGCCTGAGTAACTTAGGGAGACTATCTTAAAACAAAAAATAAAAAAGGCTGGAGGTACAGCTCTGTGGTAGAGTGCTTGCAAAATATTCTCAAGGCCCTGGGTTCAACCCCTTAGTACCATAAAAACAAAAAACGTTAAGATTGGAAAGTACGAGACCATGTATTTGTAGGGAGGAGGGAAATAGGGGGAGCAGGAGCAACATGGAGGTAGTGAGGGGGTAAAAGTAAAGTACCTAATAAAACTGTATGGAAATGCCATAATGAAACTCATTATATTATACACTAAATAACAAAATAAATAATACAATAAATAATAAGAGCATGGCAGTAGAACTTCAGGAGGCTGAGGTGGGAGGATCACTTGAGACCAGGAGTTTGAGACAAACCTGGGCAACACAGACCCCATCTCAGAGGAAAATAAAATAGTTTAGAAATTGTTGATTCCTATCCAGTCCCCATTCCTCTCTTACAACTTTTCCCAATTTTATTCCAGTCTCTCTCTCTCTCTCTCTCTACTCTTCTTTGCTTCTGAGTGTGCTGAGTCTATCCAGCTCTAAGATGGGCCTTAACTGGCCTAAAATGATCAGGCAATTCTCTGGTATAGCCCGTGGTTCAGGGAACTTCCACATAGTGTGGCATTCCTGGACCACAGTGGCTGGTTTGGAAACTTCATGACCAACCTTGGACTGAGGTATAAGAGGAGGTAACAGAGGATGTGAGATCCTCTGGGCAGTCTTCCTACTGGATGCAGAACCTGGAACCATGGCCTTCTGCCTCCATGAAGGGAGTGAGCCTCAATATGAAGCATGCATCACTAAAGAGGAGTTAGGACACCACTGAGTCGCTGAGTCAGACTAACCCTTAAGCACCTGCCAGGTCCATTTCCACTCATGATGGGTAAACTGAGTCCCCACATGAGGAAGGGTACCTTTAAAAGGGCATCAGAGGGAACGTCCACCGAAAAGGGAAAAGTACCTCAAAGCCTTCAGAGGGAAAGTCGACGGAAAGGCGAAGAGTACCTCCAAAAGAAGGTCTCTTCTTGGAAAAGGACTTGGAATCTCATCTTTTCTTTTTCCTAAATTTGAATTGGTCACTATTTTCTTCATATTGTGGAAAAACAAGTAATGAATGTAAATATATAATCTTCTAATTCTGTGAGCATTCATATTGTGGATTTCTGGGAAAATTAATGAAAAACAAGTAATGAATATAAATATATAATCCTCTAATTCTGTGAGCAATGCTAATTCAGAGCAGGAGTTAAGAAAACTCCCTAACAGGCCTGCAACAAAAAATTCTTGAATAACTGCCAATAGCATGAACTCCTTGAGCCAACACAGACTAAAGTTTTTGTACCAACAGCCCTCCAATAAACAAAACAATCTAACAAGTTAAAATATCCATTTTTCATAGTGTGGACTCAATGGGATGACACACATATAAATAATTAAATAATAAAACCATCAAAAAAATATATATATACCTGTTCCCACAGTACAAAAGCCTCCTTGACAATTTTAACACAGAGAGGTGCTTATCTAAGGCAGACCTTGGTTCCCAGCTAGAGAAAAAGAGTAAAGGCTGCTGTTCTGGTCAGCCTGACCCTCCACTGCTATTATGACTGCCAGGTGTATGTAAAACTGCACGTATTCTTACTACTTGCATGACCTAAGCCTAAAAAGACTGTATAAAAAAATGAGCTATCCGAACAATAAACGGAACAGATCCACACTGCCTCCGAGCTGCTGTGTTTCTGTTACCCACCGCCGCCAACTCCTCACCCGCCTTCAGGAAACCCTGGATCCTAGGCTGCCGCTGGACTGTGGCAAGCACCCCTCTGGGCTTCACAGGGATGTGAGCATATTAGTATGTGCTCCATAGTTTAGGCCACATAGTGTTGTGTTTCTACTGCTTGAGAAGTCATCCCAAAAATGAGCCATGGAAAACCCTAAGCAAAATGCCTTTACAGGCCATACTGGAAGTGCTGAAAAAGACTAGGAAAAGTTCTTAAGCCAAGACCATGTAAAACAGAAGCACATATGGTGGAGTAGCTTAAAAGAGAGGGCAGCTGAGTTTAACTCCTTAAAGCACGGCATCCTATTAATAGGACAGCAACTCCCTCATAAGGAAACGTTCACAACACCGTAATTTCCATTAGACTCAAGTTACATTGATAAGTAGTTTCCAGTTCTCTTTTTACCATCAAGAATTTTTATTATTTATCTTTCTTGTACATTTTGTCTTTAACTATGTCCATCAGTCCATTTTTCTCATGTACTTATTACACAACACACACACTACAAATCAGCAATGGTAATTAAGACATTTACCTTATTCAGTTACTCTAACTTTTGCACTAAGGTTGCCCAAAAGCTAAAGGGAAGGCAGATGGACCACAGGATGGATCACATTAAACTTTGTGAACCATGAGTTTATTGGAGGTCTTATACAGGGGCTGTGGGTAGCTTGAGGAGAACCTTTACATACAGCTACACCAGGGGGAGGCATCCCCTTCCCCCTCGAAGTTCCCACCAATATATCTCAGAGCTCCGCCACCTGTAAGTCCCTCTCAAGTAGGCTTCCTTACAGGAATGGTGTGTGACCCCCAGCAGCCTTATGGGCGGCTGTACCACTGAGTTTCTCCCCTCTTCCTCACTGCACCCTTCCATTCTGCTGTTTTCCTTTATTGCCCTTTGCTTCTTACACATATACCCCTCAGCTGACAGTCCTGTGACCCTCCTTGCCCACCCATCACCAGGGAATGTTGATGAATTACAGCAAGCCCAACCGGCTTGTGTATTTCTGCCCATCCCATTGCCATGGTTGTAGGGCCAAGGCCACCTGGAAACATGGCAAGTATATTGTATCAATGTAGCAATCATTAGGTCCACTCCATGCCCAGCCCAGAGGAATCATCTACATAACCACCATATTATGAGAAAATACACTTATCTTTTTTAGCTATAGATGTGTTTTCTGATCGGCTTTTACAAATACTGGAAATAGCTGCCAGGTCCTCTATTCTTTCAGTGTCTTTGGAGAGACATAAGAACTATAGGATTTGAACATTGCCAACTTACCACTGAGAAGGAAGAAAATTCAGTGACTTCTCAAAAATAATTAACAATAACTTACAAGTCTTATTTACTTTTTCACAAAATATCTCAGTTTTTAAAAGATCTAAGAAAAAAGTTTTTTGCATATAGATAAGCATCTTAAAATACAAGGTAAGAGCCAGGCATGGGTGGTGCACACCTATAATCCCAGGACTCAGGAGGCAGAGGCAGAGGCAGGAGGATGACAAATTCAAGGCTACCCTGAGCTATACAGCAAGGTAGCAAGGTTCTGTCTCAAAAAATTTTATATATATACATGTGTATGTATATATATATATATATATATATATATATATATATATGACTACAAAGCCGTGTGACAGGTTTTCTTCTGTAATTTGTAAACTAGGTTAGAAGGCAATCCTCAATTCCAGGAACATAGTAGAGACAGTATCATTTTAGTTTACTTTAGTTTACAGTCAGGCTAACAGCACTCAACAAGGTACTTTAGTTTACAGTCAGGCTAACGGCATTCAACAAGGAGCAAAAGGATCTCCGTTCTCATTGGTTCTTACACAATGTGATCTTGTTTCCCAATTTCTGCATATCAGAAAGCCGCACTACAGAATGCAAGGGTTTAAATCAGGTCATCCTGAATACTCTGTTTTGCTGTAATACCATGAAATCAGAGTAACAAGTTTTGGGCTGTTTGTTGTCAGCGATTTTAAAACCTATATTCCTATTTCACAGATTCTTCATCATTAACAATAAAAAAGTCCTTCAAGGATGTATTTTTCATTTCTTGCTTTTATTTTTTTTCAGCTTCCTTTTTTAATTTCTCCAAGACCTGTTCTGGAGTTGTAGAGGCCAAGAGCTTCACCACCTTTTCACGAGATTTACCACCCTGAGTCAAAAAGGAAAAAAACACATTAAGTATTCCAATGCTGGCAACTGCAGCCGTGTCTTCATGCATGTTACAGATGTGCTTTCCTGATAGCTCAGTATACTTTCCCCTGGCCACTTCTGCTCTAACCAAAAACTCTTAGCTTTTACCCGCAATTTTTACAACTGTCAAAGGCTTTTTTTTTTTTTGGGGGGGGGCAGTACTGGGGGTTGAACCCAGACCTTTGTGCTTGTATGCTTTGCAAGTGCTATAGCATTGAGCTGCACTCCCAGCTCATTTTTTTTACTTTTTGAGACAGGGTCTCACTAAATTATGCAGACTGCCTCTGGTCTTGAACTTGCAATCCTCCTGCCTCTGCCTCTGAAGTCGCTGGGATTACAGGCATGTGCCACTGTACCCAGCCAGGATTTTTACCTTTATGCCTCAAATTCTATAATAAAACCTTAGCATGAAAATTTCAAAATGAATATGGATTTACAATTCTAGTTTTGAGTAGCCCTTTTGTTTAAAAATACCAAAATATTACTTAATGTAAGCTTTGAAAAACAGTTCTAACATGCATAAATTGCTATTCTCTACATTGTCACAATTTCTAAAAATTCCAAACAAAACGCAACCTCATATCCAAGTACTATGATTTCACAATCACTTAAAACAACTTTACAAAGGATTTTTTTTCTCCCAAATACATCTTCTAAATAAAATGATGTTTGAGTAGGGATTTATCAAGATGGACAGAATGTGCACAGGTATTAGAGTGGGGAGTGACTCTTGGGCAAATATTGGAGCATGAGCACTACCAGAAAACCAGATATGACCCGCCACAGGCTAGGGAGGGCGAGAGAAGCAGCCCGATCAGATGGATTTTTAGGTGCAACTTATTAATCAAGGACTTTGCCACCCAGATGTGAGTGACATGGCACAGCACTGGAAAACAAGCAGAGCTTTAAACATGTACACATGGCTGGGTCCCACTCCTGCAGATGGTATTTTAGTGTGTCTAGGTGATGCTCAGGAACCTGTATTTAGAAATCATTCCCAGGGGATTCTGAAGTACAAAGCCATGGTATTAACGACTTCATAGGAACCCACTCTCTTCCTAAATGAGGTTCTCCCAGTGAGCAAAGTCAATGTTCAGGGTGGGGTCAGAAATACCTGAAGGGCTCACTAATGGAGATGACAAATAATAGGAACCATTTTAGATTTCTTCTTAGAGTAGTGATGTCTTTTTTTTTAGACTGAGTTTCACTATGTAGCCCAGGCTGGCCTTGAGCTTGCAATCCTGCCTCAGCCTCTTAGATGCTGAGATTACAGGTATGTGCAACCATGCCCAGCCTGTAGTGATGGCTTGAAGGAGAAAGTGACCAAGATTAATCTGACAGTAGGTTCAGGAATGAATTTACCAAAAAGAAAATGCTGGAAATGGGGGCAACTGAATATAAGTGCCAAGTGTGGTCAGAATAAGGATTGAGGCAGCAGAAATGAAGAAGACTAACCAGGAAGAGCTTCAGATTTTTGTGATTAAATTAATACATGAATTAAAAGCAAACTGGCTTTCTAATTATTTGAAGAAAACAAATCAATATTTTACAAATCATGATTAATATATTAATAACCAAAGATACTTAAAGAGAGAGAGAGACCTACCTTATCCAAAACCACATCACTCTTCCTGAGTTCTAAGACCTTGGAAAGATACCGACAGAGCTCAGCATTAGCCTCTCCTTCTGTTGGAGGTGCTGCAATTGCTATGCCTACGGCTTCAGGTGTCAAATCTGGAATGAAATGGTGTGAACTTTATCCTTAAAGAGATTTTTTTTTCATGAAGCAAGGAAATTTTGTAAGAGAGTTTACATTTGTCCTGCACAGATTTTCAATTAATGACTACTGACCTGAAGTCAATCCCTAGCAACAAAACCAAATCAAAACAGAAACACTGAATGAAGAAATGAATGATTAAACTAATCAATCCTCTGTCATTACAGAAAATAGATTTGGAAACCAAGCAAGCATTTACCCTACCCTGCCAACCAAGATGGGCCTAGAGTCCAAGGAAGGATCTTGGATTAAGGAAATTGGAAACTGCACACTGGGTCTAGTAGGAAGAGCTCCAGGTAGGGAGCTGGAGGATCTGGACTTCAGCCCCAGTGAGGTTACTGAGGAAGTGCATGGAGAGGCTTCTCACTGGACTGCACAGGACCACTCAGGGTTTCCACGTCAGGAAAAGGAGAACACTAGGCAGGGGGTGTCTCTCATATGATGTGCATCTTGAATGTATTTTAAATTTAAAAATGTTTACTTAACAAACACTTACATAGCAATTACTATATACTAATTTTAAGCACACACAACATGCTTAAAGGGCTTTACAAATGTTAAGCCTCATAATGACTTTATGAAGAAGATATTAGTATCATTATCTCCATTTTATAAGTGATGAAATTTGAATCAACTAATGTGCCCCACGGGCTGGGATTTAGCTCAGTGGGTAGAGCGCTGCACTGCAGTCTCTGAGGCCCTGAGTTCAATTCCCAGCACCGCAAAAATGGGAGAAGGGCCTGGCAATCCACTCCTAAGGCAATCCCGAAGCACTCAGCCATTGAAAACCCTATGAAGGTCGCTATGAGTCGGATACCGACTCGACAGCACCTAACAACAACAACAATGTGCCCCACAGTCCTCCACTGATACTAGGAGAGTAAAGAGAAGTTTGCAAGTAAGTGTGAGCTGATGTTACATCTGGGGTTGCTCAGGCATTTCTACCTACTGTAAACTGCCACAGAAGTCACAGGAACAAGATGGTGAAACAACCCTTCTCCCATCCTATCACTGTTTCTCAGATGCAGTTTTTCACATTTTTGCATCTTAAAAATCAAGATGTATGTTATAATAGATGGAAAAGAGTTTACTTGATAAGTTTTTTCTTACTAAAGTACATAAAATGCTTGTCTACTTTATAGTTGATGCCATCTTAGATTTGACTTACAAAATGCTAGCCAAGGCTGGGAGTGGTGGTACATGACTTACCCCAGCACTCAAGAGACTTAAGGCAGAAAGATTGGGAGTTTGAGGCTAACATGATCCACTTAGTGAGTTTAAGGCCTGCCTTGACTGCACAGTGAGATCTTGTCTCCATAAAAAGAAAGGGGAGGGGGGAAAGAAGAAAAGAAAAAAATTAGGAAAAGAAAAAGGAAGAAAATGCTTGCTAAGGAGGGTACAGCTAACAGAGCAAGTTAACATGGTCATTTGCACACACCAGACCTGGATAACACACCAATTCTGGGTATTATTCTCAAAATATAAAAGTAATTTGAAACACAATGCTTTAGAGGTGTAAAAGATCTTCAAGAAAATCCAGATCAATGGTTTTCAAGGTTTTTAAAGTTCATACAGAAATTGATCAACAGTCTGAGATGTCAAGTTTGCTCCCATTTTTTAGGCCAGTGAGGATTAAACTAGTCCAAAATCTCTCTGGCCATTGTCTCCAATTTTAGAACAGAACAAACTAACAATAATCTAGTTAACACATGTTTCCACATGTATTTAGGAAGGTTCCATCCTTCCTAAAACCCCACTGTTTTGTTTTTTTGAGATAGGTTCTCATTATATAGCCCATGGCTTCAACTCGCCATCCTCCAGTCTCAGCCTCCTGAGTGCTATAATCACAAGCTGGCAGTGGGTGCCACGGTCTAAAACACCACATTTTTAAAAAGGAAAAGATACAATGGTTTTCAATTAATGTGGCATTAAATATTGTGTATTTGCTTTCAGGGGGCTGGGATTTAGCTCAGTTGGTAGAGCACTGCTCTGCAGTATCTGCGGTCCCGAGTTCAATTTCCAGCACTGCAAAAGTGGGAGAAGGATGTGGCAATCTACTACCAAGGCAATCCCAAAACAATCAGCCACTGAAAACCCTATTAGGGTCACTATGAATAGGACACGACTCGACAGCACCTAACAACAATAACATTCGCTTTCAAATATCTTTACCCGAGAATCAAGAATTTTAAACTGGAGAAGTCTCTAAAAGCAGATGTGATAAATATACTTGATTGTCATAGTATGAACAAACCGTTGGCTGAGGTAATGGGGAGTTGGGGGAGACGCCAGCTATTCATGCATGACCCCATCCCTGTGTTCAGATGTACCTGTCACAGCGTTTTGTCTGGAGCCAGGTTTGGCATGGACAGCTATGGTGACACAACCTTTAGGATCAGTTGCCACAGGACCTGAGGGAGAAACTGGTCTCTCTGATTCCTTGCTTTGGTTTTTACCCTGAAATGACAACCACACAACGGTATAGTTACAAAATATTTTCGCATACATTTGATCTGATCCTCCTACTCCCTCCCCCACCCCACCCCACCCCGCCCTCCACTGTAACCAAAGCAGGTCTCCGTCGTGTCCGGGGACTTCTGGCCACCTAGATTACCTTCCCCACATCCTTCAAGGCTCAAATAAATCATTCCATGAAGCCTCCCATCAAGTCTACTCTGCCTTGGAAGACGACCTGCCCCTGGCTTCCGTACCTAGTGCCGTTTTGCACTGTGTGCTTTATTCTTCCCATTCCTCAGACCAGGGACCTCTCGTGCATCTTAGCATTGGATGCGCCCCAGGGCTGGAGGAGTGTGTGAGATTATGAGAGGGTGAATGAGCGTGAGTGAGCGAGTGTGTGAGCGGGAGCGTGAATGAGCGTGTGTGTGAGTGTGTGAGCCTGAGACTGAGCCTGAGGGCGTGTGTGAGCGTGTCACTGTGTCAGCATGTGAGTGTGACCGTGAACATGAGTGTGTGAGCGTGTATGAATGTGTGCGTGTGAGTGTGTCGGCGGAGCAGCGCAGGAACGATAAATGGTGCTGACAGTCATTTAACTAAAATGCACTAAAACCCGGGGCAGTGGCCCCGCTAAGATGGAGAAGGACCCGAGTGCTGGCCCTGGGCTCCGATTGCGGCAAGGACAGAGACCAAGAGCCGAGGACCTCAAGGCGCAGGGCGGGAGCGGCCCAGCCCCGGGAGCCCGGAACGGGGCCCTCGGGAAGCAGCGCGCAGGACGCCAGCCGGGGACCCCGCCGCCTACCCGGGCCGCCTCGACCCCCCCGCCCCCCGCCGCCACGGCGCCTCCCACCGGCCTTGCTCGTCGCGCCGGCCTTCTTAGGCATCTCGGCACCGAACGGCAGGCGCACGAAGGCCCGAGCACCCGACCCCGCCCGGAGCGACAACAAGCCGCCGCCGAGCTGCCGCACCCCCGCGTGGGGCGGCCGGCGCCGGAAGTGCGCTCTGCGCCCGCGCACGCAGCGGTCTGGTGCCCTGCTCCCGCCCTAGGGCGCCCTCTGGCGGCGGGCGGGCGCAGGTCTCGCTTCTCCCGAACCTGCGGCGCGGGCCACCCCCCGGCTGGCGGGCCATTTCCGCTTGTCTTCCGTTTCCTCGTTGGAGAGAAAAACAAGGTATTCTCGCTTCTCGGACGGGAGTGGGCGGCGAGGACCGCAGAGGTTTAGGTGTTTTCTCGCCTTTGTGGCCCACCGGCAGTGGGCAACGTGACACACGAGTTGATGCCGAGCTTGGCGCAGTTTGGCCCTTGGAGATGCTCTCTCTGCCCAGGCCGCCGGCAGGGACTGGGGTGAGGTCAAGGGAGAGGCCAGTTAGACATTAAGGATCTAACTGAATGCATGTAACTGAAGCTTGAGAGATCTTGGTGATGGTGGAGTAACTGAAGCCATGGGAAGGGACCAGGGACAGGCAGAGCCCGGAGGGTAAGGAGGAGGCACTGGCCAGAGGGAGGACACAATCGCAGCCAAGGGAGGATGCTTCAAGAGGGAGTAGTCAGCAGTGATGAATGCCACTGAAAAAACATAAAACAAGGACAAAGTGCCCACAGGATCTACAAAACCAGGGTGGTACTGGTGAGGCAGGCAGGGGCAGCTTCGGTGGAGAGGAAGTGGAAATAAGTGGAGAATAGTTCAGCAACTTTGCTGTGCTGGGGTAACTGGAGGGATGCATGACACGCAGGATCTCTAGTTTTTAGACCGGATGAGTTAACTATTTGAATGTTGGCAGGATGAGACAGGACCGGGGGCTACACCTCAGCTTCAGGTTAGGAGTTGGAATTTCTTTCATTAGCTAAGAGTGTGTGTTGGGAGGGGTGCGGAAGACGTGAAGAGAGGGACATAAGGACTTTGGAGAATGGAAGAGGTGGCCTGCAAACGACCATTCAACCTTTCCCACAAGTGCATCTGGAGTAGGGTGTGAGGACTTCATCACGCCAGCTAGGAAAGGGAAGAGCCGTCAGACCTATCTGCCACCAGAATTGTGCTCCTGTCCAACTGTCTCTGCAGGGGAGGCAGCACGGGAAGAAATATTGCTTAACAGGAAAAGAACAGGGACTATGATCCAAAAGGCATAAGACCCATTATAAATGTTTATGCTTTTTCTTTAAATCCTCCTTCAGTTTTAAATAGAATTCTGTGCAACTCTGGCCTTGTCTAAGCGTTGCTGTAGTGAGTCGAGTCTTCTGAATGGGAGATTAACTCCATCTTCCCGCAAGCCTCTGTGGAGCTGTCCTACAGGAGACTGCAGTAGAGCGGCCACCCTTCCAAGGTCGGCCCAGGAGAATCCCCAGCAAGGGCAAGGATGGAGCACACAGAAACATAAAATGTCCCGATTTGGTTTTGCCTGTGCATCATGTTGTCGGAGTCTGCAGTCAGCTTTGTTGCTTTCACACTAGGCAGCGCGCTATGCTTAGGTTTGCCCTAATTCTGCTACAGACTTAGAGACATAAAACAGGAGCTTGACAGCCAGAGGCCTGGTGACTGGGAAAATGCAGCCAACCCTACCTGTCCTAGAAGTAACCACTACTAAACTCATTTTCCTCATCAAGATGACCATGTATGAGTCATTCTTGGGCTGTAGGTGCCATTCCAGCTTGGAAGCACATGTTAATCTATCTCCCCAAACATGTCTGCAGCGGTTGACAATGGAGAAAAAGGGAAAGGATATTTCAAAGCATGCAAACTAGACAAGAGGCCAGATGCTGCACGTGGCTCTAGAGGGGGACACAATGGGCTGGACCTACTGTGCACCCATCCCTTTGCCAAGGATGTATTTTGTCTAATTTGGGCACAATTCCCAGGTTTTGAATCTGAACAACTAGAACAGAAACACAGAAAGTTGTTTGAAGGCACTAGAAAGGGAAGTGGAACAGTAAGTTCTAGACATCATGCACCTAACAAACCCCATCAGAAGACCTTACTCTAATGTCCTATAAACTTTACTCCAAGATAGATTATTTTCCTTTGAAACTATAGGTCTACTTCTGTAGACCTAAAAGAAAGAACATTTCAAAAATACTGTACAAATAATCCATCTTAATTTGTTGGGTATCTATATTCCACAGTGGGTGCAGATTAGTCAAGTATCCTTTTGGGTCTTCTTATAAAGTTTGAGAATGGTTACAAGTGTTTCTTTTCAACCCAGCAAAACAGTCTACCAACTCTGTCGTTTGGGGGATAGAAATGGGTTTAAATTCCATCTAGCTCCACTTACTGACCTTTTAAAACACTGATATACCTATGAAATATGTTGTTATAATATTTACCTCATACTGATGCTGTGACAAGCAAATGAGAAGGTAAGTGAGGTATTTAAATGCACAGCCTGGTACACCATCATCACCCAGGATGGTATAATTATTATTTTGGAATTGGGGATTGAACCCAGGGCCTGTATATGCCAAGCAAGTGCTCTACCACTGAGCTACATCCCCGGCCAGGCATCATAATTATTAATAAATTGTGAGATGATTGTTACATTGTAAAAGTAAATAACAAGATTATTTCTTCCATTCTCCCACATTCTTCATTCTCTACCTCTTGAGACTAAAATAGGGAAGGAAAATCTGAGACCACAAAAAAAGTGACCAAGAAACAGATCAAAGTAATGCATATTGTACTTCCTGTGACTTGCTTTCAGGCAACAAGGCACTCTTATTTTATATTGCATTACTTGCTTCCCTGTATTAAAAGTAAGTTTAGACTTCAATCAACTAGAACAAAAATGGTGTCTTTTAGTAGAAAAAGATAAATGACAAAATGAGTAGAAAATAAAAATGATCATATACATTTATTTTTTAAAAATTCCAGGTGCTGTCCCAATGTCAATAAAATGTTTTTTCTTGTGCTTTCTATGGCTACATTCACCTACAATTGCTCATGTACATGCAAGGCATATGAAATGCCCCAGGTGGCAAAAACACTTCACCTCTGGAATACCAATTGGTAAGGCAGAACTACACTCAGCAATGGTCACTGCAGTGTTTGTCAATCTTTAGTTAAGCAGAACCACACAGTGCATGAGTATTCCAGTTAAATGAGGTTTATATCCATAAGCTCAAGGTACCAGAGACAGAAAAACTTCCCGTTTCGTCAGCAATTTCTAGAGACCTTGGTCACTAATAGGCCTCACTAGCTTCCTGAAAGCATAAAGTATTCCCTCTGACAAAAAATTTAAATATCCTGTTTTGAAAAAATTCGTTTTAAAACTTAGAATAATTTTGATTTGTAATAATCTTCCACAACTATGTGATATACTTCAAGCTTAATTACACTTACAGTTTTTTTAAAAAAACAAGGTAATCACTTTCAAGGGAAAACGTTTTATCATTTATATTTTTAAAATTTGCTTTCTATGAAAATGTACAAATGTCACTCTCCGGATAGACTTCCTATCTACTCGTAACACAGATGCAACAGTCACATTAATGAGGTCACAAATATTGAACATTTTTTTACTTCTTCAATAGAGTTGTATAGACGACAGGAGTCCTTTTCAACAGGAGTCTGCTGGATAGTTTATAATTTCAATATAGTAGTCAGAAATGTTAATGTTTTATTCGGTTTCTTGCTGTGTAAGATTATCGCAATGATGAACAATGATGAAGCAGTGACTCTCTACCCAATCATCATCATCTGAATCTTGCGATTTACTGGCAGCATCCTGCATACAATGGACAAAAATACTGGTATAGTGTAGTGATAAAGAATCCAGTCTTAGAATATACCTTTAGATTCTTTGTTAATATCACATTGTGAATTTATACAAACTCCATATATAGCTTTAAAACTGTCCTATGCAGTGCATTCCTATACAATTACAAAATATCCTTTTCTGCAAATGCATTGGAAACTTTTGTGGGCATTTATTAGGTGTTTTAGCATTATTCCAAATGCTAACCACCAGGTATTTCAAAACCCCAAATATAAAGTCAGTTTTCTTGATTTTCTGAAATTGAGTTCATAGGAATTCTGTAGGAATACTGACCCGTCTCATCTCATCTAATCTTCAAAATAGTTAAGATGAAAATAAAAAAAAGTAAAACTGCTATATATAACAAGAATCTTTCAATTCCAAAACTATTGAAAGACCATGAGTCAGCTGACCTATGAAATTATACAAGATGAAGCTGACATAGCTGTGCTTTTTTTACACAGTTAAAACCAGTTCTTTTTTATCCTAAGATTTTAAGAAAATGGAAAATCTGCCTTTAAATCATGCAGAGATTTAAATCAACATTTTTTTTTACTTCCTCTAAAAACTGTTTCTTATCCTACAATTGTAAATATTCATGACAACAAACTATTTTTTCATGGCCAGTATTTTGAGACTAGCCTGTATGGTACTATTTAGCCAAGATGCATTATAATGTTAAATTATGTATAAAATATTATTTCTGGTATCTGGCCATCTTCTATTGAAGTGCCATTGTTATTGCCAGGGGAACTAAAGAAGAAGAAAACAGTCTTGCTTGAAGCAGGTGTCTCATGCACCACCTTCTTCAATCCTTTTGTGCCATAGTGAGAATCTGGACCCTAAGGGAGAACAAAAGATGCCTTAGTGATTTTCATTTAGTAAACACTCAAGTTAATTAGATTTGTGGTCTATCCAGGGGCAGTGGCACCTGCCTATAATCCCAGTGACTCGGGAGGTGGGGGCAGGAAGAGCCAAGTTTGAGACCAGAAGCAGCCTACATGTCTTAGTGAGACCCTCACTCAAAACAAAACAAAACCAAAACCAAAACCAAAACAAACAAAAAGGGCTGGGGATGCAGCCCAGTGATAGAGCACTTATAAAGTATGTGTGAGGCCCTGGGTTCAAGCCTGAAGTGCTGCACTGCCTGTGTGCACAGGCATGCGCACATGTGCACAGTTAGACTAAGGTGCCTCTTGTATAAAGTTTTAGGCAGTCATGCAGTGGAATATTTTAGCTCCCCGTTTCTTTTTTCTCTTTATTTTTACCCCTGCCCAAGTATTAGGGGATTGAACCTAGGGCTTTGTACATGTTAGGCAACTACTCTACCACTAAGTTAATCCCCAGCCCAGGCTTTTATTTAAAAGGCTCTATTGTCAGTGACTCCTGGCTTTTGCTTTTGCTTTCTGGTGGTGATAGGGCTCAAACCTGGGATTTTGTGCATGTTCCACAAGTGCTCCACCACTGAACCACACCTCCAGCCCAACTATCTGCTTCTAAAACATGCTTTCTATACCATTCAAGAGTAAACCATTAGCCTCACAAATGTAGCCTCTGGAATACTCTGAATGACTCTTACTTTGAGTGTTGCACACGCCGTGTAGCACACATTGGGCAGGATCTCTATAGGTTCTTTGAACATGACCCTGAATGTGTTGGCAGTCCCGTCACAACTGAATCCAGTATCATTCTGTCCCAGTGTTTGTTTTTTTTCATATTCAATGATCTGTAATTTTTAAAGGAGAAGGTACATTTAGGTTAAACCAACTGAAATAAGCCTGCAGCCGTAGCCCTCTGGAATCTGATCCTGTCAGATATTGGAAACTAAGTAGGGTCAGGCCTGGTTAGTACTTGGATGGGAAACCACCCGAAAACACCAGGTGCTGTAGGCTTGGGAGAAGGACGTAGCAACCCACTCCCCAAAATCAATCCACCACTGAAAACCCTATGAACAGCAGAGAAGCACTGATAATAGTCTTTCGCCTGCTTATACGCAAGGTCGCGATGAGTTGGATACCAGCTCGATGGCACCTAACAACAACAACTAAAATAAAGTTTTGTAGGAAGGAATATGAAGTCCTTAGAAATCGTAGTGTCACCAGGCACAGTGGCGCATGCCTGTAATCCCAGTGACTTGGGAGGCGGAGGCAAGAGGATTGCCAAGTTTGAGACCAGAAGCAGTCTGATTAATTTAGTGAGACCCTCAAAAAAGTAAAAAAGTGGGTTGAGGGTACAGCTCAGTGGTACAGCACTTGCAAAGCATGCAAGGGTGAGGCCCTGGGTTCAACCTCCGGTACCACAAAAAAATACAAATAAAATAAATAAATAAATAAATAATAAAAAATGGGGATGAGGGTGCAGCACAGTGGTAGAGCACTTGACCAGCATTTAGGAGGTCTTGAGTTTAACACCCCCGTACTGGAAAAAAGTATGGAAGAGAGAGGGGGGGTGTAAAACACTATATTTCCTTTTCTCATATTTTGTGCTTTAATTTTTGTACAGTGTACATATAGTTATTACATATAATTTATAAATAAAAACGACATTGATGTGTTTTCAAAACAATTTCACTGACTAAGGGCTGCAATCAAAAGTAGAGGACACTCGTTTAGTAGTAAGGAAGGGAAGGAGAGAGGTATTTAACTTTCTTCCAGATTAGGTACTAGTACCCCATTGGCAAGGGCTAGGATTTAGTTCAGTTGGTAGAGCACTGCACTGCAGTCTCTGAGGTCCTGAGTTCAATTCCCAGCACTGTAAAAATGGGAAGACCTGGCAATCCACTCCTAGGGCAATCCTGAAACAGCCATTGAAAACCCTATGAGGGTCGCTATGAGTAGGATACTGACTCGACGGCACCTAACAACAACCACCCCATTGGAAAGAGCTGAGGTGGAGTAGACCTAAAGAATGAGGCACTACTTGGTCAGACACCCCCCACGTCAAGAGGGTGTTCAAGTAGTTTGAACTGATGAGATAGTTTCAAGGTCCTAGAATTCAAAGTACCATGCAAAAAGGCAGAAGGATGTTTTAAGACACTCAAAACACAGCAGGCAGTACTAATAGAGGGGTATCCTGGACAGAGAACTCCTGGTGTGCTAACATTTGTATACAAACTTACTTTCTGAACTAGATTTTAAAGAATAACTTAAAACAGAAATCTCTTGGCTTAAAATGCTTCTAATGGGCTGATTCCTTTGACAATTATATTGAAATCTGGACTCCAACAAAACAATATCTTACTATAAAATTACTGCTTGTTATACTTCAATTTGATAAATAAAGGAGGATAAAAAGTGTACCTGAATATTCACTTGATAATCCGTAGGACCGTGAATAGATCCATATAAGCCAAATCCAACTACAGAGATTCTTCTATTAACTGTGAACCTGAGAGAAAGAAGTCAAATAGAAAATAATATGAATTAGTAACATTAATTAACAAGAGCATTCATATTCTGAAGGTTCATAATTTTTAAGTGTTACATGGAACATCCAATTTGCTTATGAAAAGGAAAACTACTATAAATCAGATATCCTTGGAAATATTGTCTTGTTTGCATACAAAAATCTTTCCAGAGTAAGTGTGAACTTAACAGGAACTTAAGTAAAATTTGTTTTCTGAACTGTAAAAGGAATTTTACCTAAATACCATTACCATTTCTATACCATTCAAGAGGAAACCATTAGCCTCACAAGTGTAGCCTCTGGAATACTCTGAATGACTCTTACTTTGAGTGTTGCGCATGCCGTGTAGCACACATTGGGCAGGATCTCTATAGGTTCTTTGAACATGACCCTGAATGTGTTGGCAGTCCCGTCTGTTGTTTTGCAACTGTTGTTGCAATGGTAATTTTAGTGCCGTACCAGTCCAAATATGTTTGAGGACTTCCTTCATGAACACGGTAGCCATTAAGACTGAAGTCTGGCATCCCAAACTAAGATGATCCATCAGTTCAATAAATACTTACCAAAGGCCTGTCATGTTTAGGTATTATCTAGGTGGGATTATCTAGGTGGGAAAATCATGGTCAACAAAACAGCTTCTGTTTTGGGCTTATAGCTTAAGGGTGGACATTGATAATAAACAAGTAAAGAAATCAAAATTATAAATTGTGAAGAGTTGTAAAGGAAGCAGGCTGCTGTAACAAAGATTAATGATGGTAGAATTCACACCGGTAGATTTGAATAAAGATTCCATAACTAAAATAATCAGTAAGTTCAGTTTGGTCATAATAATTAAGAAATATCTACCTATCTTCCTCCACTTTATAAATGTATAAAAACTGACATTAAATACATAAAGAACTAGAGACTATACAATTACAAAAAATCTGTGACACAAAACAAGTAATTCTCAACATTTTCAACCACAATTTCAGTTATTAATACTACTGGCCTAACATCACCTCTTTTTTTTTTTTTCCTCTTCTTCAGTACTGAGGGGTTGACTGAACCCAGGGTCTTGTGCATGCTAGGCAAGTGCTCTACCACTGAGTAGTATACCCAGCCCTTTTTATATTTTTTGAGACAGGGTGTAAGTTGTGCAGATGTCTGTGGCTTCAAACTTGTGATCTTCCTGCCTCAGTCTCTCAAGTAGCTGGAATTATATGTCATGGCACCTGGCTACATAACAACTTAGTAATTTCTAATGTGCTAGGCCCTGAGCTTCAGTTCTTACAGGATTTCCTTAAATCATCATAGCAGTCCTATATGCTAGCTAAATGTGTACTATTTTTATCCTAAGTTTCTGTCTGTTGGGAGAAGAGCGTGGCAATCCACTCCAGAAGCAATCCTGAAACAATCAGCCATTGAAAACTCCATGAGGGTCGCTATGAGTCGCCCCTGAGTCTACAGCACCTACCAAGTTTCTGTAGTTAAAGAAGTTTTAGCTAGGCATGGTGGCACATGACTGTAGTCCAAGCCATGTGCTTTACAAAAAGGTAACACTTGACACCCCATAAGGAAGAAGGATACCCTTGCCCCCCCCTTTTTTTTTTTTTTTTTTTTGAGACAGAGTCTTGCCGTAGCAAAGGCTGGCCTGGAACACACTATGTAGCCCAGGTCTGCACTGAACTTGGAATTCTCCTGCCTCAGCCTCCCAAGTGCTGGGATTACATGCATGCACCACCACACCCAGTTCTAAGAAAGAAGCATTTCTAGCTCACTCTTATCACTAAGTATTTTAACCTTCTTTTGCGTTTGACAAACAAATGACTGACAAATTTCACTTACATTTCTTTGACTATTAATGAGGTAAAACACTTGGTCATATGCTCACTGCCCACTGCCTCTTCAATGAGATAGCCACTCATGTCATTTTCTCATTATTCTCTACTGGTGAGTTTGTCTTTTACTTCATTTTTTTTTTTTTTTTTTTTTACAGTACTAATTCCAGAGCCTGGTGCATGCTAGGCAAGCATCAGACCACTAAGCTGTACCCCCAAACCTTTTTTTTTGTGTGGTGCCAGGATTGAACCCAGGGGCTCACACATGGTAAGCAGGTGCTCTACCACTGAGCTACATCCCCAGTTACTTTTTTATCTGAATCAGGCTCTAGCTAAGTTGCACAGGCTGCTTCTGGCCTCAGACTTGTGCCTCAGCCCCGAGTCACTGGGATTATAGGCCTGTGCCATGGCATCTGGCCAGAGTCTGTCTTGCCTTTTTTTCTCTTTCTTTCTTTCTTTCTTTCTTTCCCTCCCTCCATCTCTCCCTCCCTTCCCAGTACCTGGGGGCTGACCCCAGAGCCTTGTGCAGGATTTGCGAGCACTCTACCTCTGAAGCCTGCAGTGGTAGCCCTGTGGCATCCGATCCCATCAGATCTTGGAAGCTAAGCAGGGTTGGGCCTGGTTAGTACCTGGATGGGAGACCGCCTGGGAACACCAGAAGCTGTAGGCTTGGGAGAAGGACCTAGCAACCCCCTCCCAAAAGTCAATCTGCCATTGAAAACCCTATGAATAGCAGAGAAGCACTGACAATAGTGTTTCTCCTGTTGAACAGAGGGTCGCTATGAGTCGGATACCGACTCGACGGCACCTAACAACAACAACAACTACCTCTGAAGGGCACTGCTAGACAATTTTTAATTTTTTATCTTGACACAAGGTCCTGATAAATTATGCAGGCTGCCTCTGGCCTTGAACCTGCGATTCTCCTATCTCCGCCCCCTTAGTCACTGGGATTACAGGTGTGAGCCATCACACCCAGCTTCAAGTTTGTCTTTTTAATGTGGATTTGAAAGAGCATGTTAGATACAGATTATTGTTATTTAATGCTTTGATGGTAGTATCTGTTATAAAATGTTTTTCATTTTCATTTTTCTTTTAACTTTATGGTGACTTGGGGGCATAAATTTTTTAAATTATTTATAGCCAAATTATGATCTATGCTCATGTCACCATCTTAGTAAATAAACATTCACCTATTCTAGTATTTTAATGACTTTATTTCTGTTTCATGTTAAAATTTTCATTTATATGAATATTGGTACATGGGATCAGTAAGAATTTATTTTTCCAGTGTTTAATCCATCCCTTATGTTTACCATACTCTAAATGCTATGTTAGGTTGACTTCTGACCTCTACCATCTGTACCATATAACACTAGTTTCTTATAGATGTACCTCCAATACTTTTTCATGTTTGAGCTGTACTACTCTTTTTAAAAGAGAATTTACTCTTCCAGATTATCTTTAAAATAATTTTGCCAAGCCACTCCTTGCTACTAAAAATATGTGACCTCTGAAAGAAACTGCTTAACATATACAGGTTAATTTGGAAGACACTGTCCCTATCAAAGTTTGATTCTAAATGAAGTCTTCTAATTCTTCATAAAGATACATTTCTGAGTTTAATCCTAATACTCTATGTTAATTTGTCACTATTGTGAATGGGCCTATTGACAATATTACAGTGATAGTCAATAAATAATATATATTACTATAATATAGTAACGTAAGAGTAATATATAATATTCAAAATATCAACTCAATATTGTAACTAATTTTTTTACATTTTGAGTTTTGGTTTATCATGGCAAAATATATATAAAATATACCATTTTAACTGTTTTTAAATGCACAATTTTGTGGTATTAAGTAGATTCATATCATTGTACAATCTTACCACAATTCATGGCTGTAATTGAATTTTGATAACATAGAGGAACAGCAATAGTTTTTGAATATATATTTTCTAAGTAGCCACTGGTCTCTTTTATTGGTTCCAATAGGTTTTTAGTTGATCCTGAGGTTATTTAGGTGGACCAGTTCTTGAAAAAGAGTTCTACCTCCAAGGAGGCATGCTCTGTTCTCACAAAGGTTTAGGGGCACAATTAGCCAAGAAGCCAGGAAGACTAGATTTCTTGTAACGTACAGAACAGACTCCCATAACAAAGAATCCCACTTATCTTTCAACTATCATGCCAGAATTCACAAAGGCAAAAATTTTGTTCCTATCTACAACCCTTAAACCTAATCCCATTTTATTTATCAAGGTATTTTTAGTGAAACTTTTATATTGATTTTTACAAGAGGTGAGTACCACATCAACAGAGGATATAAACAGTCAGTAATCACTATTTTTGTTAGTTATGTTCTACAGAGCTGCTGCATATAGAACTACCAAATACTAAACCACTGCTATTGAAGAAAATATACACACACAAAATCATATATACATGTGTGTGTTTACACAGACATACACACTCCTCATACATATTATAAACTTAAATCCTAAAAATAACTTCTCAGTAGACTCCATTTTCTTCATTTTACGAAGCAGGAAATGGAGGCGGGAGGTGTCAGTGACTTGCCTGAGGCTGTCTGCCTAACAGGTGCCACCACTGGAATTCAAATCCTGCCCACTGGCCCAAGAGCCAGAGTTTCTTGCACTATACCACAATGCCCCCAACTGCTCCATCTCTGTAGGAAAGGTGAAACAAGGGACAGCCTCCACTTGCCTGGGAACATGGTGGCCTGGGAACTAAAGTCTCTGGCTGAAAATGACCAAGAAAATGCTGAGTATTGACTTCGTAGTTACAAATAAAGTTCAACCAGCAGGCAAGTTCATAAATAGGGAAACATGAATAAATAGGGCTTACTGCTCTATTTGGACCCTTGGAATGTGAGATATTACTATAACATACCCATATCTTGCAACTGAAGCTATTCTGTCACGCTGATACATATATGTGCTACACTGGGCTACTTCAGTGTGTCTGACAGTGTCCTCTGCAAAGTATACATACTGAGTGAAGTATGTATTTACATATTTAATTTTATTGTCTGTTACAATTATTTCTTCTTTACATTGCAACTAGGCCATTTATCAAACGGAAAAACACACGTGAAGCATATTATGAATTTCATTTCAGGAGAGTATGGGGAGCTATAAAATATTATAAAAAAGGAGAAATGGGTTTGATGGTGCTATGAACTACTCATGTGCATGTCATATCCAAATAATGAAAGGAGCCTCTTCCTTTCCAATACTCAAGGCTCTAATTTCTTTCCTTTTTTTTTTTTTTTTAACGGTGCTGAGGACCGAACCCAGGGATTTGCACTTACGAGGCAAGTTCTCTACCACTGAGCTAAATCCCCAACCCCAAGGCTCTAATTTCTTTATCTTTATAACTCTATCAATCACTGTTGAAACACAGCAAAAACAGTTGGTGTCCCTATCATGAGTTTCAAAACAGAGTATTCTAGACTTGTTTTATGAGAAATAAAGGTGAAATTACATCAAAAGCCTTTTGATATCTATTGAAATCAAACTGTTTTTCTTTTGGTTTATTACCATGATGAGTTACATTAACCCATTTCCTAACCCTCAGCCATTTTTTCCAATCTCCAAATAAATTCTATTTGTTCATACACGATTATCCTGTTAACATACTAAGGTATTTAGTACCTTACTAAGGTAAAATGGTAATATTTTACATAGAATTTCTTCTATATAGTAAGAGAAGCTGACCTACAATATGTTTTTTGTCTTCTCTGATTCCTATATGAATGTTATGCTTCCTTCAATATAATTAACCAAGAAGTATTTTCTTCTTTTAAAATTCAAGGAACTCTCTGTTCCTTGAATGTTTAATAAAAAACTCACCTGTAAAAACCTTGTGAACGGACAATTCTTTGAAAACTTTTAATTCCTTCCATGGCAATTGGTCTATTCAGGCTTTCTTCTTCAGTCAATTTTGATAATTTATATTTGCCTATAAAATGATTCATTCCATCAAGATGTTCAATTTATTAGCGCAGAGTAAACTCAGAAAAATCTCAGCATATGGTTATACTCCCATTTTTCTTTCTAATGTGAATTTTTAAAATTTCTTTTGCTAGAGGTTTATTTATTTTATTATCTTTTTAAGGAATCATCATATGGATTTATTAGTTCTACTATTTTTAATTCACTAACTTCTACATTTACTTTCTTTCTCTTCTCTTTTGATATTATTCATTTTCTAGTTATTGGATTGATGTTTAAGCCATTTATTTCTACATTAATTTATTTACTAAAAGCAGTTAATTATTACTTTACTTGGATTAATGCTTAAGTCATTTATTTCTACTCTAATTTATTTACTAAAAGGAGTTAATTATAGCTTTTTCTTTGTGTGCAGCTTTGGCCTCATATAGTAGTCTCACTGTGAATGGTTAATCAACAGTCTACAAATGCATTTTAACCCAAGATTTATACTAGTTCCCCACCAAACTGGAGTTCTATTTAACAAAGCTATTTTCCAGCATTATATTAAAGTACTATTGGTATTAAATAACTAAAAATCCAAAAGGTTTGATTTATGAAAATTGATAGATTCTATTTTGACATTTAACCTAAAAAACTACAGTAGAGCAAAGATAAATTCAACAGGATTATTTGTATGAATTTTTCATGATTCTTGGATTTTTCCCATTTAAAGTTTTTATAAATGTATGCTGAAGTATTTTCCATGTAACATCTATTCAAACAAAAAACTTACACTAAGCTCAGTAAAGTGAAATTGATTTACAGTCTTAAGCCTATAAAAATAATGTTTGATCTAGAACTCAGCTTGTCAGCAGTGGTGATCCAAAGAGACCTCGCATAACAGAAGGCATAACTCATCCTTTCCAGCTCTTCTTTTTTCCCTAAGAGGTCACTTACTCTGAATTCAGTGAGGAGACCAAGATGTCTTAGTGACTTTTTGACCCTTGCAGTAACTTAAAAATGTATTAAATAAAGCATAAAATGAAGTATTGGTTAATTGTCTCCCAAAATATGAGGATAAAGGCCAACTGCTAACTGCTACTTCCACCTGCCCATCCCCTATCAAATCCATGCCACGACAGATACCTGATTCGATCACTCGTCCCACTGTAACCCCAGCGGCTCTCCACTTGCTGGAACCTGTTGATGCAGCACTCCTTTCCTCTGAGGCAGCACCGCGGTCGGTCAATGTACTCTACTCGGGGTTTAGGATTGACAGTAAAGTGAAGAAAGAGGTTTACCACTTCCCGATCCGACAGAATTCCAGATTGAGCAGGCCCTGGAGGAATCAAAATAAGAACCTCAATAAAATACTCCACTTAATAATGTGATTCACATCTAGAATATTTTAAGAACAGGGAAAAACTTAGCATATATAACTTTAGCATGTATTTCAAGTTTTAATAAAACTATTTGTTTAACAAAGTTAACATAAAAGAATCTGTTAAAAACTGTTAAAATCATTAATATAAGTCAATACTTAGATGAAACTCTAACATAACAAAAAGATCTCTGGATTTTTCTATTGACTCATCTCTGAGGGCCACAGGCTTTCATTCACCCAAAGAGGAGAGTCCTTTATGGCGGGCAGCTGCTTAAAAGGGTAGCCAACTACTGTTATCCCCCTTTCTCCCACCTAATGTCAATCTGAGGCTATCATCTGAACAAGCAAATATATTTAAAGTGGAAAAGGACAGGGAATACTGCTTTTTTTCTGTGATTCAAGAGTCAGCAGAGCACAAGAGCTAAATTTGGAAGAACTATGGAAGCAGGTTGTTGTTAGGTGCCATTGAGTTGTGTCCCACTCATAGCGACCCTCATAGGGTTTTCAATCACAGATTGTTTTGGGATTGCCTTGGGAGTTTTAGCTCAGTTGGTAGAGCACTGCTCTCCAGTCTCTGAGGTCCCGAGTTCGATTCCCAGCACCGAAAAAAATGGGAGAAGGATGTGGCAACCCACTCCCGAGGCAATCCCGAAACAATCTGCCATTGAAAACCCTATGAGGGTCGCTGTGAGTCAGACACGACTCTAAGGCACCTAACAACAACAACATGGAAGCAGGATACCACATACACTAGTTTTCCCATTCACTGTTTCTGACAAGAGAGAAATCTCAAACACCTTAAATTTACCCAAGAATTAATGCTGTTCCTTTCATGTGAAATGCCAGAAAATCCAACACTAGTTGAAACTAGTAATTTAGTTTAGGAGGCTCTCCTGATTTTAAACATAAGATTGAAAAAATTTAAGTATCATATACAAAATGTATTAGCCTGCTAAATCTGGCCCAAGGTTCATCATTTGCAATCTGTGGATAAGGAAAGATTGAAAAGAAAGAAAAATAAAATTACAAACTTAAAACCAACACTTAAGCAAAACAAACAAACAGAAAAACAGAAACAGAAATACATACAATGCAAAGAGAAATGAAGATGAAAACTCATCTTTCTCAGGGTGATGAGGACTATGAATAATAATAAAAGGATTAAAATTTTTAAAGTGATAATGCATTATAAAAAGCAGAGACCAACAGGCAGGTAACTAGTGGTCCTGAAGAAACGGTAATAAGAAATAGAATGATACAATAATTCAAGCCTATAGTAAGAGATAATTTCCTTAGTTAAAAAAAAAGACTTCAGATCATGAAAAGTATGTAACTATGTAAAGAAAGGGCTAGGGTTTAGCTCAGTCAGTAGAGAGCTGTTCCTCACTCTGGGGAACCGGGTTTGATCCCCAGCACTACAAAAATGGGAGGAAGATGTGACAATCCGTTCCTGAAGCAATCCAGAAGACAATCAGCCATTGAAAAACTTATGGTATGGCACCTAACAACGACGTAAAGAAAGTAAAACATTACATACACCAGTTAACAGAGCGGTAAGTCAAAGAATTTAAGGTGTGACGTGGTAAAACAAAGAAGTCAGCATAGTGAGGGGTAGACTCTATTCTACAGAAAGACTAGAAAAGCATAGAAACCACAAAGATTACAGGATGGTTCCAGAGTGCAGAAGGGAGCCAAGCAGTGAGAGAGAGGACACATCTCTAGCTGGGGCTCCCTGTAGAGGAGGGGCTTACCTCCCCCAGAGGTAAGCCAGACAGGCCTGCAGGGACCCTGGCAGTGCCTCAGGACAAGCCCTGGCTCTGTGAAACCCTTGGACTCCAGTTTTGGAGATTTAGGAGACAGTCCTGACCACAGGAGAGATTCTTCTTCCCATGCTCCATATCTTGGAGAGCTGTGACCAGGCGCCATCTTGAGAGGGAACCAATGTATGAGACTAAGCTATTCTGGGAGCCTGAGAACAGAGAATAATCACTGGTGAGGAAGCCTGGGGGTGACCTGCCACAACTAGTGTGTCACAGCTGCGGTGAGCAGTTACAGAGAAGGGGAAGGTGGCACGCCGACACGCTGAGAGGATTGGACACTAGGAGGCTTGGGAAAGGTGGACAATAGCCCCATCCCCGGGGGGGAGAGAAGACTCTACCTCCTGAGGGGAACTTCAGAGACTGGCAACTCCGGGCCAAGGTCAGGTAAAAGACTCCATCTTATACTAACCACCAACTGCAACTAACAGCCTCCAATATTAGAGGCTGTAGGGAGAAGTTGCTCCAGCATGTTATTATCTCTTCCCTTTCTTCCTGCTGTGCTAGAGTTTGAACCTAGGCCGTTACATGGGGGAGGGGCTGTAACACGGTGCAGTACCCCCAGCCCTGGTTTTGCTCTGGGATAGGATCTTGCTGAATTGTGCAGGCTGCCCCTGGCTCGAGGCTCAATATCCTCCTGCGTCAGCCTTGCAAGACGCTGGGATTGCAGGGTGCAACACTATGTCCAGCCCATTTTTTCTTCTTTTCTTGTCTTTTTCCATTATCAACTTTGTTCTCTTCATGTCTCTTTTTTTCTAAAGTAATTTTAATCTTTTTTTGCTTTTAGTTTTCTTTTATGTCCTTTTGCTGTCTGTGTATCCTGCACCAGTATATTAAGAGGGAACTGCCTGAAAATCAAGCCAGATTTAGAAGAGGGCATGGAACCAGGGACACCACTGCTGACGTGAGATGGATTTTGAACAAGAGCAGACAATACCAGAAGGATGTCTATGTTTTATTAACTATGTAAAGCATTTGTGTGGATCATAACAAATTATGGACAGTATCATGAAGAATAGGAATACCAGAGCTCTTCAGTACTCATGAGCAATCTGTACATGGACCAGGAGGCAGTAGTTCAAAAGAACAAGGAAACACTGCTTGGTTTAAGTCAGGGAAGGTGTGCGTCAAGGCTGTATCCTTTCACTGTACCTCTTTTGTCTCTATGCTGAGCAAATAATCCAAGAAACTGGACTTTATGATGAAGTACACGGGATAAGGAAAGGAGGAAGATTCATTTATCTTGTGATATGCAAATGACACAACTTGACTTACTGAAGGTGAAAAAGATTTGAAACATTTGCTGATGAAGACCAAAGAACACAGCTGTCAGTATGGATTGTGCCTCAGCATCAAAAAAACAAAAGTCCTTGCAATTGGGTCAATATGCAGCTTCATGATAAACAGAAAAGACTGAGGTTTTCCAAGATTTTGTTTCACATGGTTCTACAATCAACACCCACAGAAGCAAGAGTCAAGAAATTAAAAGACGCACTCCATTGGGGAAAGCCGTCACAAAAGATCTCTTTAAAGTGTTGAAAAGTAAAGATGTTACATTGAAGACAAAGGTGTGCCTGATTCATACCATGGTATTTTCTGTCACACGGAAGTGAAAGCTGGACAGTGAATAATGGATACAGGAGAAGAATTGACGCTTTTGAATTATGGTGCTGGAGACAATTACTGAATATACCATGATGGACTGCCAAAAGAACCAACAGATCCGTCCTAGAACTGGTGCAACCAGAGTGTTCCTTGGAAGCAAGGATAACTAGACTATGTCTTACGTATTTTGGACATGTTATCAGGAAGGACTGACTAATCCCTGGAGACGGACATCATGTTTGGGAGAGTGGCAGTTCATTGAAAAAAGTAAGATCCCCAAGTAGGTGGACTGACATAGTGGCTGCAACAATGGACCTCAGCATAAAAAAGATCATGTGCATGGCATGGCATGGCATCGGGTAGTGTTTCGTTCTGTTGTATGTAGTAGGGGCACTATGAGTTGGACCTGACTCAATGGCACTTAACAACATACTTTTATTACCATTTCTATGATTAAAAAAAAAAATCTGTTAACTTAATTTTATGTATTTTTTTCTTCATTGTGCAATTGGTTTGTTTTTTTCTTTAAGTTTTTGCCCTTTTCCCTCCCTCTTCCTAACATTCATTTCCTTTCCAGATCATCTTTTTCCTTTCTTTCTTTGACCCATGTGGCTTCCTTTTCTCTTCACTTTCTCTGCTCTCTTTCCTTTTGTTTCAGGCAATTACAATTTTATACCTTCACCCTAAATATTTTCTAACTTCCCAGCCTACTCTGTATTATTGTCATCATTCTGTTCTTTGGGCATTTGTGGTGGAGTAGTTGGCTTTAATTGATTTTAAATGTATTTGTATATCTGGTTTGCTCAGGTACTGTACCTGTTACAGTTGGTTGTCTTCCCCTGTGGGAGTGGCAACGAGAAATAAGATCAAGAAAAACTGCTAAGAAGACTCCTAAATAAAATGGGAGGATAGCTATCTATAAAAATAAACCAATCACAAATTAGAAACACCAAGAAACATGAAAAGAAAGGCACATGTGGCCTCACAAAGACCATAATTATTTAACTACTGAATCCAAAGATACTGGAATGGCTGAAATGTTAGACAAAGAATTCAAAAGTCTACTTGTAAAAGTGACCACTGACTTCAAAGAGGACACAACCAAGCAAATAAATGAATAAAGGAAATCAATACAGGCCCCAGATCAGAAAGTTGCCAATACAGAAGACAAGTCAGTAAAATGGAGAAGAAATTCAGCAAGGAAACTGAGATTTTGGGGGAAAAAATCAAACAAAAATGGAGAATTCAATACATCAAATAAACACAGTAGAAGACATCAGAGCAGACATCAGCCAGAAGATAGAATATCAGAGATAGAAAACAAGATTGAGGAAATACCACAAATAAAAAAAAATAGATAAAAGAACATTACCATAACTTCTGAGAATTCTGGAACGTGATCAAGAGGCCAAACCTAAGAAGCTGGTGGGTAGGAGAAGGAGCTGAGATAAAAACTAAGGACATAGAAAACCTAGTCTATGAAATTACAGCAGAAAATTCCTTGTGGATATTCAACTAAAAGGCATTTAGAACACCAACCAGACATGACCAGAAAAGTGTCTCTCCACAATACATCATAATTAAAATGCCAAGACTACAAAATAAACTACTGAACGCAGCAAGAGGAAAACACCAACTCACTTACAAAGGGAAACTCATCAGAACAACATCAGACTTCTCGGCACAAACACCAAAATCCAGGAAAGCATGGACTGATATATTTCAAGCCCTGAAAGTAAGTAATTGCCAACCAAGATTATTATATCCAATGGAGAAATACAGACCTTCTGAGACAAGCACTTATTAAAGCAATACATGACCACCAAGCCCGCACTGCAGAACATACTTAAAGGAATCCTATAAACACAAGAGGAGGAAAGGCAGTCTCCATCACAAGAGTACAGGAAAGAATCAACTTCCTGAAAAGGACAGATGAACTAAAGAGATTAGGAATGAACCAGTCATGTTTAACTCAGAAAAACCACCCCCAGCAAACTCCAAATATGAGTAAGGGAGAAAGAAAAGAACAAAGGTATACAAACCAACCAGGAAAATACCCAACACAATTACAAGAGTCAGCAAACCAC
Source organism: Pedetes capensis (assembly GCA_007922755.1). Taxonomy (NCBI): domain Eukaryota; kingdom Metazoa; phylum Chordata; class Mammalia; order Rodentia; family Pedetidae; genus Pedetes; species Pedetes capensis. The sequence goes on from VMDO01003954.1 coordinate 110,167, forward strand.
TTTTAATAATAGCCCTAAATATAAATGGTCTTAACTCTCCAATTAAAAGACACAGATTAGCGAATTGGATTTAAAAACAAGATCCAGCAATTTGCTGTCTGCAAGAAGCACATCTCACTAGTAAGGACACCCACAGACTAAGAGTGAAAGGATGGAAATTGATATATGAAGCAAGTTAAGGCCAAAAAAAGAGGAGTAACTATCCTTGTATCAAGGTAGACTTCAAGTTAAAATTAGAAGAGATAAGGAAGGTCACTACGTACTAATAAAGGGCACATTGGTCAGAAAGCTATCACAATTGTAAATATATATGCAGTGAACATCAGTGCATCCAACTTCATTAAAAAAAAAACACTACCAGATTTAAAGGGATAGACAGGTCCAGATACAATAGTGGTGACTTCAATACCCCACTCTCATCAATAGGTAGAACATCCAGACCAAATAAATAAATAAAGAAATAAATAAAATCAACAAAGAAACTTCAGAGTTAATCACTACAATAGAGCAAACAGACTTAAAAGATATATAGAGACTAGTCCATCCAAATGCTACAGAATACACATTCTTCTTGGCAGCTCACGAAACTTTCTCTAAAATAAATTACATTTTAGGGCATCAGTCAAGTCTTAACAAATACAGGAAAATCAAAATGATTTCATGTATCTTATAGAACCATAATGGAATAAAACTGCAAACAAACACCAAGAGAAATTATAGAAACTACACAAATACATGAGGATTGAATAATACTCTTAAATGATCAATGGGTCCTTGAAAAAATCAGGGAGGAAATAAAAAAATTCATAGAATCAAATGAAAATGAAAACACAACCTGCAGACCCTTTGGGGTACATGATGCAAGATACATTTTCTGACGCTATTGGAATTGTTGTTGTTGTTGTTAGGTGCCATCGAGTTGGTATTTGACTCATAGCAACCCTCATAGGGTTTTCAATGGCTGACTGTTTCGGGATTGCCTTGGGAGTGGATTGCCAGGTCCTTCTCCCATTTTTGCCGTGCTGGGAATTGAACTCGGGACCTCAGAAACTGCAGCGCAGCGCTCTACCAACTGAGCTAAATCCCGGCCCGCCTATTGGAATTAAGCCACTGAAATTAAAAGAAAGAAAAATCCTCAAATATTGTAACCCATAAGTCAAAGAGTCTGGCACCTGGCCAGAATCAACTCTTAACTCTCTTAACTTTGCTAACGGATGTGCACTATTACAATCACTTTGAGAAACTGACAGGATCAAGAATACTAAACCTATGCACACACTATGACTTAGTAGTTCTACTCCTATACACTAAACAGAAATGTCTATATGTGTACACCCCGACAAGTACAGGGTGTTCTTGATGGCCTCTCAACATAAACTAGAACTGTAAGTGTCTAGTAAAAGAAGAATAGTAAAATCATGGCCCATAAAAACAACTGAATAATGTACAACAATGAAAAAAGAATGGCTGCTACTTTATATACTTACACGGATGCATCTAAGAAACGTACAGTATGAGAAAGAAGCCACACACAAAAGCATACATACTATTTGTCTGATTTCCTTTGTTGTTGTTGTTGTTAGGTGCCGTCGAGTCGGTATCCGACTCATAGCGACCCTCTGTACAACAGGGGAAACACTATTGTCAGTGCTTCTCTGCTGTTCATAGGGTTTTCAATGGCAGATTGATTTTTGGGAGGGGGTTGCCAGGTCCTTCTCCCAAGCCTACAGCTTCTAGTTTTCCCAGGTGGTCTCCCATCCAGGTACTAACCAGGCCCAACCCTGCTTAGCTTCCGAGATCTGACAGGATCGGATGCCACAGGGCTATGGCTGCAGGCTGATTTCCTTTACACAGCTTAAATACAGATAAAACTAATTAGTACAAGCCAAAAAATATGTCCTCCTGGAGAGGGGATTATGCTCTGGAGCAGCACAGCAGATGCTTCTGGGGTCCTGGTAATAGATTGTAAATTGGTATCAATGAGGTTAAACAGGCTCGTTCATTGTTCATTTTACTACAGACATTATACATACATCTTCAAAGTTTACACAAAGAAAAACAAACATACATTGATTTTGACCAGCAAGAAAATTTAAAAAGCCTAGAAGAACAAAAGGCATGAATAATGTGAAGAAAAAAATACAAATGGCCAATCACCATAATGAAATATAATTCAAAACAATCATGAGAATTTTTTCTTTTAAATAAACCTAGCTAAGATTTAAAAGCATGTAATACTCAAGAATGATATGGGAACTAACTATAGATGGTCATAACTGGTTACAAACCTGAGACTCAAAACTAGTTCTAATTTTAACTGAGAAGCATCAATCTTAAGAATCAAAAAGATGTCATAATCTTGGAAAAGCAGTGAACCTCCTCCAGGTTCACTAATCTATAAAATGTGAATATTATCATCTCAAAGGGGTTTTATGAGAATTAAATGAACTTATACAAACACATTCATCATGTAACTTGTTGTTGTCGTTAGGTGCCGTCGAGTCAGTATCCGACTCAGCGACCCTCATAGGGTTTTCAATGTCTGACTGTTTCGGGATTACCTTGGGAGTGGATTGCCAGGTCCTTTTCCCATTTTTGTGGTGAATGGGAATTGAACTTAGGACCTCAGAGACTGCAGCACAGCGCTCTACCAACTGAGCTTAATCCCAGCCCTATCATGTAACTAGTGCTTCATAAATAAGTTGCTTTACCTCTCTGGCACAGAGAGGCTGTCACTATACTTTCAAATAAATTTTAGTGAAGTTACAGCCTTACCTGCTGCAAACTCCTCAATTGTCATCAGTGGGAACCGGATTAAGGAAAGTGCTTTTCCTAGAACTTTCTGTTTGTTTCCAAAAGTCACAGGCAATTGTTGTCTCTGACATTCTGCTTCTGCCCAGCGTACAACAGCTCCAAAAAGTCGACTTTCTCGAATACTAAGTGTGTCTCTTTCTAGAACTGCACAGAGCGTGTCTACAGATAAAATACAAAAATACATTAGGAATATTGTGCTCTTTAACAAAGCAATATTGATAGATATGCTTATATTAAATTTCCAAATCTCAATAGAAAATAAGTTAGGTAATTAAAACTACAGACTCTATATTTTTAAGATCTGAACAACTAAAGGAATTAAACTTTAAAATATTGTGTAAAGTTAATTTATTACTTGTCATATATTTGTGTCATTTAGTAAGCAAATTCAGATATCCAGAGTAAGATTAATAAGCCACAGAAGAAAGCTCTGAATTAATGGCATATACTTATAAAGTCTAGCTGGGATGGTGGTGCACACCTGTGATCTCAGCAACTCAGGAGATGGGGGAAAGAGGATTGCAAGTTTGAGGCCAGAGACAGTTTGTGTAATTTAGTGAGACTGTCTGAAAATAAAAAAGGAGTTGGGGGTGCAGCTTATAGTAGAGCACTTGCAAAAGCTCTAGGTTCAATCTCTCAGTACTATGAGGGGAAAAAAAACCACACAAAGTCTAGAAATTATAGTTCATTCATTTGTTCAGCAAACACTGTGGAAGTACCCACTATGTGCACTAATCTATGCCCTGATATATCACTGATATATCACTGAATAAACACTTAAAAATCCTTGCTTTCATACTATTGGGGAGAAACAGATTAAATAAACATAAGTAAAGGTTAGCTAACACATGTGGGTAAAAATAGCAGGGTAGTCAGAAGTGTAGCTTAAAATAGGATGATCTGCAGAGGTCTCATGAACAAGACTTGCAGGTGATGAGGGAATAAGCCAAGCAGATACCTAGAGAAAGGTCATTTAGGAACTACCGGTGTGAATGCTGCTATACGAAAGTGTGCCTGGCATATCTGCCGATCAGCAAGGAGACCAGTGTGGCACAGTGGAGTGAGCAAGATGGAAGAGGAGCAGAAACAGGGAGGAAATGGGGTACAATCATGAAACATCCTACAGATCATCTGCCTTTTACTCTGAGTGAAGTAAGGAATTCCTCAGAGTTCAGAGTTCCGAGCTGTGACAGTTTATGTCCTGAAAGGATCAGTGTGGTTGTTTGTTGAGAAGAAATTGTCATAGAGGCAAGAATGGAAGCGACCAGTTATGAGGCTCTCGCACTAATCCAGGGCAGAAGACAGTAGCCTGAACCAGAAGGGTAGCAGTAGAAGTGATGAAAACTGATAAACTCAGGATATAATGTAAAAGGGGACTCAATGGAAGCTTCCTAATAGATTGGATAGGTGGTGTGACAAAGACGAGTCAAGGATAATGACAAGGTAAGTGGAGGGAAGGATAATGACAAGGTAAGTGGAGGGAAGGGAGTGGCATTAAATGAGATGGGAAAGACTACAGGATGAACAGACTCAAGATAGTTGAAAGATCTAGTCTAATTTTGGATATATTAAGTTTGAAATCTCTAAGTGACATCCAAGTTAAATGTCAGAGCTGTACCTTGGGTCCTTCCTCAGACTCCTTTTCCTTTTATCATAGGCAAAATTCTGTCATTTTTAAGCAATAGCAGACAGGAGGAATAAGTTCAGAAGAGAAAGAGGCTTTAGAGGCCAACACACTAGAATGCAACGATAAGCTACAATCTAGCAGTGACAAAAAACGACTTATGGAAAAAGTAGACATAAGTACTTAAAAAAAGCACAGCAGTCTAACATCTTACACGAAGACATATTTAAAAAAATTCAGAGCCTCTGAATGCTTCATTATACAATAAGAGTATATTAACTGATACCCATAATAATGAGCATTGATAATCACAAGCATCCTAAATTGTATTCAGTAAACATTGTCTAACACTGGCAGGTAAAATGAAATGGTTTAAGTATCTTTCTCAAATGGCCAAATCCCCCACCCCAAAACCAAACAAACAAAAAAACAAAAACGATCTCAGTTGTTGTGAGGATGGTCAAAATCCTCTTCGACCAAGCATATAGCTTCAGGAGGGATACACAAGGTGCAGTGAGGGCAATCCACTCCCTAAGCAATCCTGAAACAGCCAGCCATTGAAAACCCTATGAGGGTCGCTATGAGTCAGACCCGACCCGATGACACCTAACAAAAATGCCATATTTATATATAGCAGAAATCAAGTAAAATATTAAATATAATTATCCAGAAATATGAATCAAAAATTTTTGTAAAGAAAAAAATTTCTTGCAATGCTCTACACAGGACAGCTAGTAACGTGGCCCCACAAAATTTTTTAATGTCATGTGTCTTTTATTGTTTATTATCATTGCAAACCCCCCTTATTATGTATATGCACTAAGTATATTATGTAACTTATGCGTGGCCCAACACAATTCATCTTTACTTGATGTGGCCAAAAGACTGGACAAATCAGGTACACATTCATACTAAGAACTATATATTTCCTTAATATTAAAGGTAGCTAACAAAGATACTTACTCCTTAGAATACAGCAGGAGTGCAAGAATACGTTAAAAATGAATTGGTTAAACACAATTTCTTAAAAAAATCAAACTTTCCTCCTTTTATTTATTTTGTGGGCGCGCGTGTGTGTGTGTGTGTGTGTGGTGCTTGGGGGTTGAACTCAAGGCTTTGCAAGTGCTCTACCACTGGGCTGTACCCTCAGACTATTTTTTATTTTTCATCTTGAGACAGGGTCTCACTAAGTTATAGAGGCTGCCTCGAGCCCGCAATCTTTCTGCCCCTCCCTCCTGAATCAATGGGGTTACTGGCGTGAGCCACGAAAACTGACTCTTCCTGCTTTTATTGCAGCTGAGCAGATAACTATATGCTAAAGCTCTACAAAGCTTTTTCACAGTTAAATTAAAAACCAACATACCTCAAGACTTGTTTATACAATGACCACAATATTTAATCATTCAATGGAAGACAGATGGCTTCTGATCTACGTGTTTCTAACTTTGTTTGCTAAGGACTTCAATACAGATAAACATATAGTCAACTTAAAGTATGACACATATAAAGCATATCACACTGCCCTTGGCATAAAGTACATTCATCTTCATATTAATGTAATAAGCAATTTTCTTCCTTTAGCGAAGAGCTGTGAGAGAAACAGTATCTCTCCCTACAGAACACACGATCAAATGCCAGAGAAAAAACTGCCCAAATAAGAAAGCTCCTCAAGCCAGCTTCTCCTTGGTTTAGACTTCTCTGAAACTCCCAATTCTTAAAAAATACATTTACGGCAAAGTGGCCCATGGGCTGGAAATAGGCAGAGGACTTCTACTGGTGTATGTGTTAAAGTAAGAAATTACAGCTGTGAAACTAATAACCATAAAAACACAACAGATTATGTTTTATGAACATAATACAATACTGTGTCTCAGGTGCCTAGCACCTACACTTCAAGATCCCTAGGCTCTAATGGAACAAATAATGTAAGAGCTATTTATAAACAATTTCCAGGTGTAAGTCATTCCAGTGCATGCAGTGTTATTTCACATGAAAGTAGACTGAAGAACAAATGAAGCACTTCACAGCCGCTTAACAGGAAGTGACTTACAATTAAGCAATGCCTCATTAACAAAAGACACCATGGGCAGGTGCTGGAAGGAACTCAATCTAGCCCCTGCCCTTAGTACAACTTAAGCAGTATAAAAATCGCTCCCAAGGTATCAAGCAAGAGATAAGTCAACTCACAATGGAAAGTTATATAACTGTAACAGAAGAATATACTCAGTGTCATGGAAGAGGGTGGGGTATTAGTTCTTAAGAAATGAATCACTGAAACAGTAAAATTTGAGCCGAGATGTCATGCTCTAGAAAGTATCACCCTGACTTACTGAGTGCCACCTATACAAGGGGCAAGGAAAGACAGCATTCTAGACAGCCAGTTGACCAACAAATACTAACTGAACATGTACTATGGTTCACCATCTTTAGTTCTAGAGGCACAGTGGTAAATAACACAAAGTCTCCCTTTTAAGGAGTTTGCAGTCTAAGAGAGGAAAGTATACAATCAACACACAAAGACAAGCATCTACGTAAGACTTTCGGATAGCAATATGTATTGTGAGGAAAATAAATAAGAGTAATGGAATGGTGATTGTTTAGGTGTCTAATTAAGCAGGTCTGAGAGAGCCTTGTCTCGGGTCTCATTTAACCTGAGAGCTGAGTGACTAAACGCAGATAGCTGTACAAAGATTCAGGGAAAAAACATTTCAATCAGAAGAAATAACAAATAAAAAGGCTTGAAATATAAATATCCTGGCCAGTATAAATGGAGCATGAATGAGGGGAAGAAAGATGGGAGGCCAAGTCAGATAGAGGTAGTGACTGCTGCTGTTTGCCTAAAGTCTGTTTTTTCCTCTTCCTGGGACATGACTAGCCTGCATCTCCTACCTCCCCAAAAGTTAGGTAGGGTTTGTGAATGAATCCTGGACAATGAAATAAAAGCCAAAATAAAGGTGTTATTTCAGGCAAGGGCTTTAATGTGTGGGTGTTTCCAAGCTCATACTATCTCCCATCTGCCAGAAAGATACAGGTAAGAACCAGGCACAAGGGAATGGCAGAACCACAAGAGGAGCTACCTGCCGACTATGACACTTCCTTGGTCTGCTACATGAGTGAAAAATTAGTTTACTATTGTGTTTGAACCAGTGTGCATTGTGGAATCTATGTTACCACAACCAAGCCTCACTTGCCCCGATAAAAGGTCGGATTATGTAGGGTCCTAAAAGCTTAGTAAGGAGTTTGAATTGTATTCTAACTGCAGTGGAAGCACAGACTTTGAAAGCAAGGAAGAGATACAAACTGATTTTTGATTTATAAAGACCATTCTAGCTTCTGTGTAGAGAATGGACTATATGGAGGGCGAGACGGGACTAGACCACTGGAGTTATTCAGGCAAGAAAGAACAGTGGCTTAGACTAGGTGGTAGTTGCAGATATGGAAAGAAATGGTCAAAATCAGGATATATTTTGAAAGTAGAGTAATGGACATCTGTTGATAAGACTGCATGTGGGACAAAAGAAAGAGAATAACTGAGAATATCCTCTGGGTTCTCAGCTGGAACGACCAGGTTCATGGTGGTACTGTTAAGAAAAATTGAAAAAAGTCAGAAAAGAATGGAAAAGATCTAAAATAGAATGAAAGGAATCAATTCTTTTAGTTGTTTTGTTTGAAAAGGCCAAAGAAATCTCCAAATAAAAATGTCAGACAGCTTGGTAGATGAGCTGCGAACCCAAGAAGACTGAAACTAAAGATATACAGTCTGGGTTTATTATCATAAAGACATTTAAAATTATGGTCCTGAATTAGCTCTCTACTACAAGACAAAATTCACATCCTGAACCTGTCATTACATGGTCCTTCCCCAACTGGTATAACCTCCTCTGGTCTTCCCTTGTTCTACATACACTTCTTCATGGGGGCCTACTAGCTTCTACTGCCCTCTCCTCTTCATTACTCAAGCACTATCGTTTTTTGTTTTGCAGTGCTGGGGATAGAACCCAGGGCCTCATACATGCGAGGCAAGCTACTCTACCGCTGACCTCACCCTCAGTACAAGTACCACTCATTCTTTAAGGGTCCTAGTAGAATATTCTCAAGTTTTTCCTAATACTACCCAGTTTGATGTAATCTCTCCAACTTCCAGAATTGCAGAATAATTATTTTCTACATATCTAACTTAGAAAAGGCAAAAGTCACATTTTGCTGTTTGCCATCTCTTCTGTTTGTATCCTACACCTGAATTTTCATGTATTTTGTTCCTTGATTCTCTAATTAGAGGTTTCCTTAAGACAACAAATCACATTTTACCCTTCTTTATATTTCCTGTAGGGCTCATTATAATGACATGTACATGGTGAGCATTCTTATTTATTTGGCACCTTTTAAAAGGCAGTGAGGTCGTTAAGACTTTTAGGAATATTTTCACCAAAGTGAAAGCAGGCAAAATTCTTAAAGAGGCAGATTTCAATTATTTGGGGAAAAAAATCACTAATTTAAATACACCTTGTTATCCAACAAGGCTGACAAGTACACCACTGCTGTAGTTTGTAACATGTAAAGTTTAGTTCACAGGGAACTTACCTATATCAATATCAGTAAACCCTTCTGCACTTATGGCATCCATCGTGCTTTTGTCTATTGTGTCTAGACAAAGACTAGCAAGCTGAGGTTCATCAAATAACCGAGCCTAAACATAAAAGAGATAGTTATCTTACTTTCATAGTTATTTCACCTTCAGGCTGAACATACTCAAAGCTGATACTGTAAACAGTTGTAAATGCTAATTATGTAAAAATAGCTACTTAAAATATAATTATAATGTCTATGTTCTTAAAACTCTTCATTCTACAATTAGGAATGAAAATAAAAATATAAATGCCTTGCTGAGATAAGAATTCACAATATCAACAATAATCCTGTAATTTTTACTTTTATATGTGTATATATACTATTTTCTTATGTAATATTTAGTCTGATCCTTAATGAACCTTCTAGATTAGATAAAGCAGATATCCCTAGCCTATTTTTATATGGAAAAAGAGGTTCAGAGATGTGTGCTGATTTGCCTAAGGGCCCTGATATTTAAATTTCAGCCTGTGATCTTCACTAAACTGTAACGTCAACTGTCAAGCACAACACATAAAAAAAGATCAGAATTTTTTCACCTTTCCTGTTATGATTGTGAGGAAAGAAGAGAATGTAAAAATTTTAGAGCATCACAGCTCTGGGAACTTTCACAACAACTAGTTCTAACAAGAAAAGAACAAATAAATTCAAATGATAGAATACTTTGCATGATAACAACAAAAGATCTACAACCACAAACGATATGGATGAACCCCACAAAAGTCATAGTAAGAAGCAGCCAGAGTGTATAATGAACAAAGAAGAATATATATTTATGATTTCCAGCCAAGCTAAGGTAGGCTTCAAGAAGTCAGAAGTCAAGCTAATAACATGCTTTATCAATATGCACATTGTAATTCAAAACAAGAAATTTAAAAGCAAAGGGAGTGGAAGTCAAATTCAAACCAGATTTTTAAATAAATAAAACACTTGAGAAAGAAGGCATGATGATAGGCATACCAACGACTAAGTGTTTATTCTAACCTACAGTCACTTCTGTTTCCATAACAACACAAACACTAAACACACAGCATTGTCTGTGTGGGGCCATGCAAAAACCTGCTAAGAATACTGCCACTTAGATTTTTACCCTAACTTCAAAAGAAGAAAAATGCAAGGAGATAATGCTTATTAGTTATATGGCTTTGGACAAGTCATTTCAATTCTCTGCTTCAATTTCTTTCTTTTATTTATTTTTACTTTTGCAGTGCTAGGGATCAAACCCAGGGTCTTGTGCATGGTAGGCAGGTGCTGTGCCATTGAGGTACATCCACAGGCTACCTCAGTTTCTTAATGGTGATTAGCAAGCCTTTACTTTGAACATCTACATGTCATAAAGTCACTGCCAGGACAACGAATGAATATACACAAAATGTTGAGAAAGATGCATGGCACATAATCATCACCCGATACATTTTGCCATATTATTAGCTTAGTGTCTGGCATACATGGAGTTCTGCAATTATGTCCAAGAAGATGACACCAGCATGTTCTTTCTTCTATAAATACTTAATGACAGAAGATGTTTTAAAAAACTACCAAACACTTTGTATATGGCAGAATGAACAATGAACTGGAAAGATGAGCTCTGGGCCCTGGCTTCACCTGTTAGAAGACTTTGGACAGGCAGCTAATCAGCCCAGGTTTTAATTTTCCCATTTGTAAAATGAAAGTTAAGCTATGGGTCATCAATACTTATTTCCAGTATTAAAATTCAGTAGAATTCGATTTGTTTTATTTCACATGGAGTCTCATTAGTTGCCAAAGCTGGCCCTTGAACTCCTAAGCTCAAATGATCCTCCTGTCTCAGCCTCCAGGACACTAGAACTACAGGTATACACTACCACACCAGGCAGGACTATATTTTATCAAATCAATTTTAAAAACAATTCATACAAGAGCATTACAATACTGTCTAAAAAGAGAAACAAGTTATTCCTGTCTAGTATGAAGCTCAGATCACAGGCATTTAATAAATGCTAAATAATGTATGTTAAGGACTGGTTAATGGTCTTATAGGTATGTTCAATTTGTAAAAAAAAATCACTAGACTGTACATTTACAATGTGTATTTTTCTGAACAGATACTATACTGAGTGAATACTTTTTTTGTTTGTTTTGTTTTTTTGTGGTACTTGGGGGTTGAACCCAGGGCCTCACACATACTTTGCTTTACTACTGGGCTGCACCCCCAGCCTCTTTTTTATTTTTTATCTTGAGACAGGGTTTCTCTAAGTTATGCAGGCTGCTTCTGGCCTAGAAACTGTGAACCTCCTGCCACAGCCTCCCAAATAAATCACTGGTATTACAAGCGTATGCCACCGTGTCCAGTCTGAGTGAATACTTTTTAAAATGTAAGAGACAGAATATTTCATATAAACCTAAAATTTTAACTCCAGGAATAGGTCAGCAAGCTTCCAGATATAGGTACAAAGATAAAAGTCAATCTTAGAACTTTTCTGGAATTGAAATATTGAATCTTTAGTCAGCTCCAACAAAAACTGAGAATGAAGATGTCTAGAAAATTTCAAGGTGTCATACTGTCAATTACAGCAGAAACAACAATGGATCTTAATCCTCGCTCCAATCCTAAGTGTCTTAATCCTCGCTCCAATCCTAAGTGTCTATTTAACCTTGAGTCACAACATCCCACTTACATGAGGCTTCAGCTTCTTTACCTACAGGATTCAGGATCTTATTAATCTACATTTCTCTCTAAAATCTTATGAATCTAATATATTTCCCTGAATAGTACTGTAAAAATAAGCACATACACGGATAAGGATGTGGAATTCTCCAGGAAATAATAAATACCACATATAGTCTTGCTCATATTGAATTTTTAACCTACAATGGTACATACCTTAGCTACATTTACTTACCTGTGTAAGTAACATAAAGGCATTATCTGCCCTAAGGTGTTTGGTAAGAAATTGCACACAATGTGCTTCCAAGGCTGGGACTGCATATTTCTTAGCAGTATAAAGAGTGGTCATAACTGTTTCTGGGCCAATTTGAACTTCATCTGAATACAGAAATCTGGAAAGTAATTAGGAAGTTTGCAGAGATGATCAGCACTGAGACAAGCAATCCATTAGAGCTAAACCTTTAAGGAATATCTTAAACTGAAAAACAATCTGAAATTTGCATTGCATTTTGCAGCCTATACTGCATTTGTACATGTATCATCTCATTTTAATTAACTAATTAATTAATTAACAGTACTGGGGGGTTTGAATCCAGGGCCTCGCACATGCTAGGCAAGTGCTCTACCACTGGGGCTGCACCCCTAACCCCTATTTTTAAAATTTTAATTTTTTTTTTTTTTTTTTTGCAGTACTGGAGGTTGAACCCAGGGCCTCACGCTTGCATGCTTTGCAAGTGCTGGACCACAGAGCTGCACCCTCAGCCCATTTTGTTTACTGTTTGAAGCAGACTGCCTCTGTTCTCAAACTTGTGACCCTCCTGCCTCCACCTCCCAAATTGCTGGGATTACGCCCGGTTCCGGCCTAAAATTTTAATGTTAAAACAGGGTCTAAGTCACATAGGTTGACCCGGGCCTTGAACTTGCAATCCTGCCTTAGCTTCCCAAACTGCTGGGATTACAGTCATGTGCCATGGTACCTGGCTTCATTTTAGTCTTATTCCTGAGAAACAATGTCACAGAAGACGCTCAGGTTAAATAACCACCAGGAGACAAATAGGGTTCCTAAGGTGAATCTTCGCCTGCAGTGGTAGCCCTGTGGCATCCGATCCTGTCAGATCTCAGAAGCTAAGCAGGGTTAGTACCTGGATGGGAGACCACCTGGGAAAATTAGAAGCTGTAGGCTTGGGAGAAGGACCTGGCAACCCACTCCCAAAAATCAATCTGCCATTGAAAACCCTGCATAGCAGAGAAGCACTGCCAATAGTGTTTCCCCTGTTGTACAGAGGGTCACTATGAGTCAGATACCGACTCAACGGCACCTAACAACAACAACAATAAAGGTGAATCTTCAGAGTCCTTTTCAGCACCCCATAGCTGCTTAGGACAACAGGGGTTCACTTATCTCTCCCTCATCAGAAAAGGATGTTCATTTAAGTAAATCTACCGTTAGCTAAAGTGACATCTCTAAATGTCAAAACATTCATTTATTTCCTGTTAGTGGCAGGCCTTTTTTTTAAACCTTCATTATTATCTCAGAATTAGCATAATGATCGCAGATTAGCATACTGGGGCTTTGAAGAAAAAAAGCAATTTAATAATCCAGTTGGCCCTCCACATCCGTGAGTTCTACATCTGTGGAAACAACAGAATGTGTATAAAAAATACATATGAAAAAATTGTGGGTGAAGAGACTGCTTAGGTTTGAGCCTGTTCTATCATTTGCTAGGTACATGGCTTTAAACAAATTGCCATCATTTATTTGCACCTCTCTAAAGACATGAGAATAACAGTGCGTACTTCATAACATTGTGGTGAGAATTAACGAAAGTTAAAACATATAAAGCATTTTGAATTGTGCCTGGCAAAAAATTAGCCTGAGTAAATACTAGGTATTTATTTATACATGGTCTCATTCTCACTGCTATTTTCTCCTGTGTTTTAGAAGGTATCTTCACCCTTTTCTTCTTGCCCTCCTACTTTTTCTCAACAATCACGTTTAAATTTCTGAGAATTTCTTGCTTTGTTCTTGGTGTTTTTTTCTCTACAGCACTGTTTTAATTTTACAGATGCACAAACTTCCTCAAGTTTCCAAGACATTTTAAAAACGTCTTAAAGGTTCTCTTCTGTTCCCTGATTGTTTCCTTGAGATTTAGTTGCTTTGTTTGTCTTTGCCATTTGTGTTTTGATTTTCCATATATATCAAGTGAGGGGTATTTCCAAGTGTATTTCAGTAGCTGGTCTGTTTCCAGGTAAAACTATCTCCAAAATGGAAGAGTTGGCATGGGCGCTCTGAGAATGTGGGAGGCTTGTTGACTGGCACTGGCACTTTGTCTCAGCTTTGAGGTCAAGGACCCCTGAATGCCATTATGAGGACAGCTTTACACAGAGGCCCCAAAGCCATACCAGCAGTTCTGTTTATCCCCAGGCAGTTTGCTCAATTTAACTACAGAGGGGATGGTCTACAAGGAGCCTTCAAATTAATTTCCAAGTTTAAGCACTCCTTTCTCATTTCTACCCTCTTTATTACCAACCCCTAGCCCAGGTCTTGCTGGGGTTCTGCCGCAAACAGCAGCTCCCATCTCCTCTAGCTCTGGATTTTGTGCTGGACACTCGACCACTCTATTTCATCCATTAACAAGCTTTTAATTGCTTTGTCTGCTTTCACACCATTGTCCAGTCCAACCTCTCTTTCTCTTCTCTGTAACGGGACTGGGTTGTCTTTCATATTTTTTTTTTTGTGTGTGTGTGGTACTGGGGGTTGAACCCAGGGCCTCCCGCCTGCATGCTTTGCAAGTGCTGGGCCACTGAGCTATGCCCCCAGCCTTTTTTTTTTTTTTTTGAGACAGGGTCTCACTAAGTTATGCAGACTGCCTCTGGTCTCGAACTTGCGATTCTCTTGCCTCCGCCTCCCAAACTGCTGGGATTACAGATGTGTGCCACCATGCCCGGCCTCTTTCATATTTCTTAGTAGTCATTTTAGGCAAGCGCTCTACCACTGAGCCCCTCCCTTTAAATTAATGACTATTAATTTTAATTGGGGGAGAGAAGAAAGCCAGATTCTCTTCCTCCTCTTCCTGCTCCTCCTGAGTCATGGTCTCACGGCGTAGCCCAGGCTGGCCTCTTAAGGCCAGACCCTCCAGCCTCAACTCCAGAGGGCAAAGGTTACCAGTGTGTGCCACCATGCCCAGCTTATTTAAATTCTCTTCTTAAAGTAGAAACCTATCAAGTTTTTGTTTTAAGAACTAGGTAGAAGTCTTCATACCTGATTTCATTTTTTTTTCAGTAGTGGAGGGTTGAACATAGGGCTGTGTACAAGCTAGGCAAGTGCCCTATAGCTGAGATACACCTCCAGCTCCTTTTTTATTTTTAAGACAGGCTGCTTCTGGTCTCAAACTCATAATCTTCCTGCCTCAGCCTCCTAAATCACAGGGATTACGATGTTCACCACTGGGCCTGGTCTTAATTATTTTTCTTCTAGTTATAAAACAGAGCAGAAGTCTGTACTGGCAGGGCGGGGAAAAAAGCAAAGCAGAAATGTGGGGGCTTTATCACCATTTGCCCTTACGTCTGAGTCCATTCAAACATAAGGAGACAAGTGCCCCAAAGCTAATCTACATGGTTCTATGAGAGTCACATTTGGGGGCTCTGATTTAGGGAGATCTGGAAAATCTTCATGGAAGAAATTTCTACTTGATATAAAATCTAAAATATGAAAGGAAGGTGAGAAGAACATTCTAGGTATAAGAGAGAATTGTGCTTTTGGATTATTCGGTATGAAACTGCCCCATTTGTCTGCTTTTAAAAAATTACACTTTGGTTATATACTTTTATCTTAAATCAAGAAAAAAATTTAGGACACAACTATATTTGAAGATATAGCTTAAGGATATTATTCATTATGTTAATGCTTTTTCCCCCCTTTTTTTTACAGTTAGGGATTGAACCTAAGGCCTCCCACATACTTAGCAAGTGCTCTACCCCTAGGCTGCATCCTCAGCCCTCTTTTTTTATTCTTTGAGCCAAGGTCTCACTAAATCACGCAGGCTGGCTCTGGCCTTGAACACACATCCTCCTGCCTCTGCTTCCACATCCTAAATTGAGGGGATTACAAGTGAGCACTACCACACAGGGCTTTCTTTTCCTTCAGTACTGGGGAGATGAATGCATGTTAGGTAAGTGCTCTACCACCAAGGTGCACCCCAGAGTCTGTTTTATTTTGAGATGGGTTCTTGCAAAATGACACAGGCTGCCTCTGGCCTCGAACTTGCAGTCCTCCTGCCTCTTGGGATTACAGGCCTGCCACGCATGGACAGGTTTATTCCATCCTAGTTTCTCCTACTAGATTATGCACTTCTAGAGGGCAAGAACTTTTTTCTTGTTCACTGCTGTATCCCAAACATTAAAAACAGTGACTGCTCCAAAGAAGGCATATGGTATTTGTCAAATGGAGAATTAAAGAATGTCATGTAAAGGTCAGAGAGTTCAAAGTGAGCAGTTTCTTAAAGAGCTTCAAATCCAAGTTCATAAGCCTTTGAGGAGTGTTAATTACATCAAATTATAAAAATAAAAACTATGCCTCAGCTACCTTGCTTTTACAGCTCAGCAAGTACTAACAGATATCTTTTTGTGTCACAGTCAAGGTAGCACAACCAGTCAATATCTCAATTTAAAAATCAGTCTTAATGTCAATTTCAGAATAGAACAATGACTGGAACCTGAAGAAAGATGAATACCATGAAAATATAATACACTAAAAATAGAAAATGAGAAATCAAATTGCACTGTGCTACATTTCAAGGACTCTAAAACTAACTTACTTTCTTTTAAGGACTGACTGCTTTAGCGAAAATATGAAATAGGCATTTTTTTCCTTCTATATTCTACTCTAGCTGGAGTTTAGCTCAGTTGGTAGAGTGCTGCTCCACATTCTCTGAGGACCCGGGTTTGATCCCCAGCGATGCAAAAATGGGACAAGAATGTGGCAATCCACTCCCAAAGCAATCAGCCATTGAAACCCCTATGAGGATTGCTATGCGTCGGACTCGCTGGCACATAACAACAATATTCTATTTAGCAATTTCAATATTTTTTCAAAGAAAAGGGTACCTAATAATATTTTTAGATCACTGGTTCTCAAATTTAGCTAATATACTAATAAGCGTCACCTCCAAATATACTGTAAAGGAGAGGAAGGGTTTACAAATTTAACAAGCACCCCAGTAGATTACAATGTAGGTTGCCCACAGATGATTTTGAAAAATATTTGTAATCTAGAAAATTTAAATAAGCTACACCCAATTCTCATGGTCAACTTCAAACCAAAAACCAAAATGACCTAGATCCTGGCTTTGGAGTTGTTTTCCACCCTTATAAATGCAGTTAAATTATAAAACTACAACTCAACCTACCATGGCATTTTGGTATTTCCTTCTATTCTTGTCTCTAGATAACTCAGGCTTGCTCCATTTCTTTTCACAGTGGTAATCATGGTTCCCATAGTTCCTTATTTTATTATAAATATTTTCCATGTTATTATCTAGTCTTCATAACCATCACATTTAGTTAACGCATTATATTCCATTAAGTGGATCTATCATTATTTAGCTACCTTTCTCTAGAGTTAATTTCTTGTTCATTACTATGAAGAATGCTGCTGTGCTTCTGTGCAGAACATTTTTTTTTTTTTTGCGGTACTGAGGGTTGAACCCAGGGCCTCGCACTTGCATGCTTTGCAAGCGCTGGACCACTGAGCTGTACCCTCAGCCCATTTTTTTTTTTTTTTAACCTTTTCTTGAGACAAGTCCTCGCTAAATTACACAGACTGCCTCTGGTCTCAAATTTGCAATCCTCCTGCCTCCGCCTCCCCAGTCGCTGGGATTACAGGCGTGCGCCACAGCCCCGGGCTTCGGAATATTTTTTCAATACTTGAATGTTTCTTAAGTGTGGAAAGAGAATCCGTAGTTCCAAACTATTTTTCCACCGCGTTCTTACCACCATCTTTGTCAGAAAGTGCTCCTCAGAAATTATCGTAAAAATATTTGGAGGGATAAATAGAAGAGAAAAACTACCTCATGGGGTTAAACATTCTTTGTTAATTAGTTGCGTGGCTTTAAAAAAAATTATTTCCTAATTATCCTGTCCTTTGTCCATTTATAAACAGAACCTGAGCACTTATTTCTAACTGTGAACTTTATATTACACTTCCTATTTCCGATTTGGCCCTGAGCCTGCGTGGACCATCTACTCTGCTGCACTGTCTTTGCGTCCGTACAACTCAAGAAGACCCTGCTACTTTGAAACACGACACATTCTCCTCGCGCAACCAAAATCATCTTGGTTTAGTGAAACACAAATGGCCTTTTCAGCTGGCTGTCATCCCGACTTTTCCGGGGCTTGGGTCCGATGTGCAAAACTGGGGTGAACGGCACTGACACCTCCGTGACAGGGCTGTTGTGCCTAAAAGATGACAGTGCCAAGCTGCGACTCTCTTCCACTAGATTAAAGTGAATCAGATGCCAATCACAATCTTCAAATAAAGCGAACTCCACCCCCGAAGGAAGGGGGTTCCCTGTTGAGCAAACGTGCCCTTATCGGGGCAACACCGGGCAGGCAGAATCGCACTTGTCTGTCACTCACTGTCCCGGGCCTTGACAACTAATTGACTTTAAAAAGTAACAAAGTAACAACACTCTAGCGCCAGCCCCGCGAGACGCCAACCGCCCTCCCGCGCCCATCGCGGCCCATCGCCAGTCTTCCTCACGGGGAGCCGCCAGGCGCGAAGCGGCCGCAAGGTCACCCGGGGCGCCGCTCACCTCAGCAGCGCTAGGAAGGCGGCGGGCTCCACATCGGGCAGCTCGATCTCCGCCGACGTGGTGGCCATGCCGCCGTTGAACATGGCGTCGAAGACCGCGCTGCCGGCCGCCAGCACGAAGCGGTGCGCGGGGATGCGCTGCGGGCCCCCGGCGGCGGCAGCGCCCCGAGCCTTGCCAAGCACAAAGCGCACGTCGCTCAGCAGCTCCGAGTTGAAGAGGAAGGCGAAGCGCTCCTTCAGCGACGCCTTGGTCGCCTGCCAGTTGTACAGCGGCTCGCGCTGCACGGGCAGCAGGGGTCCGAGCGAGGGCGGCGGTGGCGGCGGCGGCGGCGGCGGCGGCGGGGCCGCCGGGAGGCCCAGCTCCGCCTCGGCCCTGGGCGCCTGCTCCCCAGTCGCGGCCGGGCCAAGCGAGGCCATCCTTCCGCTGCGAGGTTCCGAGCTTAGCTAGACACCGCCCGCCGCCCCGCCGCCATCACCCAGGCCGCCCCTGGAGGCCGGCGGCTCGTCCCCACCTTCCGGCAAAGGCGCTTCCGGCGGCCGCGCACCGCCCCGGCCCAGCCCATCCGCGCACTGCCCCAGCCCCGCCCTGCCGCGCGCGCCCCCGCCCCGCCCAGGCCCGCCCCGCTCCTGTGTCCGCTCGGCCTGGCGCGCCCCCCGGCCCCGCCCAGCCCCCACAAGTTCCGGCCCCGCCCAGCCGCGCCCTGTCCGGGCTCCGCTCCGCCGCCTGCGCTCCCGGTCCCGCGCAGGCGCGTTGGCGCCGGGCGGAGTGGCCCTGGCGAGCGCGGCGGCCGGAGATGGGGCTGGCCGGGTAGAGCCTGCGGGGAGGTCGCGCTGCAGACTCCTCCTCCTCTCACGCCTCTCCGCTCCAGCTCCAGCGCCCCCTCGTGGACCGAGGCCCGTACTCCAGGCCTCCCCCTGGGGCGGGGGGTGTGTGGCTTGGAAGGGCACTGCCAGGAGAGTAGGTGGGGAGAGGTCGCCAGGACTCCGCCCAGCCCCGTCTCACAGGCGCGGCCGCGCCTCCACGCCCTGGCGCAGCTCAGGTGGAAACCTCGGGAGGTGTGGAACCCCGGGGCCTCTCCCCGGGTCTGCAGCCCTTTACTCTTCCGAGCCCCTTTGGTTTTGGGTCCTCCCCCCCCCCCCAAAACATCTCCTCCTCCAGCTTCCATCCTTGTGTCGAAGCCCCTCTGCCTAAACCCGCTTCTGGCCCTTGTTTTCTGTTCCCACACAAACAGAACTGCTTAAGCCTGCAGTGAATCAGTGGGAAAGGCACTGTCGACTGTGCTATCGCCGCCCCCCAGGCAGTGTGTACAGTGTGGATGATCAGGGCTGAGAGATGAAGTCTTTTCTGAACCCCCACCCCATCCCGTGGCAAAGCAGGTCCTCAGGTAAGTCAGCTGTTAAGGCCGGAGGTAAGAAAGCCAGTATTACGCACCATAATCAAGAGGGATTTATCCCAGGACTGAAAGGTTTAACATAGGAAACCAATCACTGGCATGTGCCACCGTTTACCTAGAATAAAGGGCAAAAGCCATATGATCATCTTAATATATACAGAAAAGACAATTGACAAAATCCAATGCGCTTCCATTATAAAAGGAAACTAGAAACAGAAGGGAATTTCCTCACCCTGATAGAGGACATAAAGCAAATTCATAGTCAATTCCATACTTAATGTAGAAAGACCAAACATTTTCCCCCTAAGGTCAGGAATAAGACAAGGATGTCTCCTTTCTCCACCTATATTCAACATTGTGCTAGCGGTTCATCCAGCACAATTAGACAAGAAAAAGAGATAAAAGGCATCTAGTTTGGAAAGAGAGACGTAAACCTATTGAAATTTCCAGATGACATAATCTCTAAAGTCCAAACATGGGAGTACATACTTATAATTCCAGCAACTTTGAGGCTGAGGCAGGAGGATCTTGAGTTCAAGGCCAGGTGAAGCCACATAGTGAGACCTGTCTCAAAAACAAGAAAAAATAAAGAAAAATTTAAATGACTCTTACACAGACTCTTGCACAAAAACTCTTAACAGTTAACAAATTAGTTCCGCAAGATTTTGAGATATAAGATCAATATACAAAAATCAGTTATACTTCTATATGCTAGCAATGAAAAATCCAGAATGAAATTAAGAAAACTACTTCATTCATCAAAATGAAGCTACTTCATTCAAAATTCAGTACTTGGGAATAAATCTAACAAAAGTATAAGACTTATACACCAAAAATGAAAAAAAAAAACATTAGAGAACATCTAAATAAATAGGAAGTGTATATTCATGGATCAGAAGACTTATTGTTAAAATGACAACACTCAAAATCTCAGCTGGAATTTTATAGGAACTGATACACTGAGACTTAAATTTATGTGGAAATAGAAAAGACCTCAATAGCCAAAATAATCTTAAAAAGAACAAAGTTAGAAGACTCACATGTCCTGATTTCAAAATTTATTACAAAGCTATAATAGTCAAGACAATGGGGATTGACATAATGATAGAGTGTTACTCAGTTTTCTGTTGCTGTAACAAAATATCTAAGATAATCAACTCACCCCATGGACAAAACTTTACTCAAAATGCACCGTAAACCTAAATGTAAAATCTAAAACTATAAAACACCCAGAACATCTGAATATACCTTTTTAAAAATAAATGTTACTCTACTATACATAGTATTCTGAAGCTTGATTTTTTTCCTCCACTTAATACATGATGGAAATCCTTCCATGCCAAGCATTTTTGGAGTGAAAGGCTTTCAAGTGTTCAGAGAAGCCAGGTGCTATGGTGCACACCTGTAGTCCTGGCAACTTGAGAGGCTGAGGCAGGAGGATCACAAGTCCGAGGCCAGAGGCAGCCTGTAAAACTTAGTGAGATCCTATTTCAAAATACAAAATGAAAAGGGGATTGGAGGTATAGCTCAGTGGTAGAGCACTTACCTGAGATGCACAGGGCCCTGTGTTCTACCCTTCAGTACTCCTAATAATAATGTTCAAAGAATAGTTGCTAACTAAACTATAGACAACTGAGACGACAAACTTCCAAATTCATATTCTGAAGTTGGCTTAACTCTAATACCAAAACCTAGCCAAGATATCTCATAGAGAGCAAACTATCAGCAAATATCATGCATGTCTATAACATGAAAATCCCAGAATAACAGCAAGCCAAATTTAGAGCTAATTAAAAGCATAACTAACTACACCTAAGTAAATTTTATTCAAATAATTCAAAGGTTTGTTGTTGTTGTTAGGTGCCGTCGAGTCAGTATCCGACTCATAGCAACCCTCATAGGGTTTTCAATGGCTGAGTGCTTCGGGATTGCCTTGGGAGTGGATTGCTAGGCCCTTCTCCCATTTTTGCGGTGCTGGGAATTGAACTCAGGTCCTCAGAGACTGCAGCGCAGCGCTCTACCCACTGAGCCAAATCCCAGCCCCAATTCAAAGGTAGTTCAATACAAAGATGTTACTGGCAATTATCACCTCATGAATAGATATTTTGACCCAGGTATCAAAAAGACATTTCTATATATCATTGGACAAAATAGTTTTCCTCTTGAGTCTATTTAGATATATTCACGTATTTGTGAAATGACTAAGTTGCATTGCAGGCCCACCTGTGATAATAAAATACTAGAATATCCGTTAGAACTGTTTATGGTTTACTCATATAATGGAATTCTGTACAGCCATTAAAAAGAATGAAGTATCATATGTGCTGGTATGGAAAGCTCTTCAAGTTTTATTTTTCAGTGAAAAAGGAAGATAAAAAAGTTAAGATAAGTTATAAAGCTGACTAATACAAAATATAATAGGGCATTATAGTTTATACACAGTCAGGGTCAGTGTTTCTTATGTATGTGCCAGTGTACTAACCAACATTCTCTTAAGCTCTGTTTAGTTTTCTTCTCTGTAAACTTATTACTTTTATAATACCAATAGTTCCATCATAGAGTCAGGAATAGATCCAGGTTTTATGGGTCTGTTTAATGGGGGAGAGACTTTATGGAGAAAAAGAATTAGATAGAAAATTGGGGTGTATGGTTATGTTGCACAAATCTTTCAAACTTTCCTGCATGTTTGAAAGGGAGGAAGGATTAAGTACCATGCCTGAGACACATCTATAATACTTTTTCTCCTGTCATTTTGTCTCTACATGAAAATAATTTGGAAATATTTTCTAGAGAGAGAACACAAAAATTATTTTTACTTTCTTCTATGCCATAAAAAATTTACTGTTGATTGTTTAGAGAAGTGTCTTCAGCTTTAGAACTTGTTACTGGTAATATGCTTCTTTTTAGGATTGTTCTGAAATCCAGGCAATCCTCTTGACATTTCTGTCTGAGCAGTAACAGACATTTATAGTACTGCTATAGATTTGTCTCTCTTGTTCAATGTCCAGCTTTCACAACCATATGATGCGACTGAAAATACCATGGCATGAGTCAGACGCACCTTCGTCTTCAATGTGACATCTTTGCTTTTCAATACTCTAAAGAGATCTTTTGCCACAGCTTTTCCTAGAGCAATGCATCTTTTGATTTCTTGACTGCTGCTTCCACGGGTGTTGATTATAGAGCCAAGCAAATGGACTGCCAAAAGAACCAACAGATCTGTCCTAGAAGAGGTACAACCAGAGTGCTCCTTGGAAGCAAAAATGGCCAAACTGCGTCTTACATATTTCGGACATGTAGTCAGGAGAGAACAATCCCTGGAGAAGGACATCATGTTTGGAAGAGTGGCAGGTCAACGGAAAAGAGGAAAACCCTCCACCAGATGGATTAA
>VMDO01003955.1:0-48418 GCA_007922755.1 Pedetes capensis
GATGAAAAGACACATTTGCATTTGGAAAAGCTGTTGCATAAGACCTCTTTAAAGTGTTGAAATGTGAAGATGTCACATTGAAGAAAAAGGTGGACCTGACTCACACTATGGTATTTTTATTTGCAGTGTATGCTTACGAAAGCTGGACATTGAGTAGGGAGACAGGTGAAGAATTGATGCTTTTGAATTATGGTGCTGGAGATGAATATTGAATATACTATGGACTGCCAAAAGAACCAACAGATCTGTCCTAGAAGAAATGCACCTTGGAAGCAAGGATGCTAGACTGCCTCTTATGTATGTTGGACATGTTGTCAGGAGGAACCAATCCCTGGAGAAGGACATCATGTTTGGGAGAGTGGCAGGTCAACAACAACAACAAAAAGGAAGACCCTCAATGAGATCAATTGACACAGTGTCTGAAACAATGGGCTTAAACATAAAAAAGATCATGTGCCTGGCACTAAATAGAGGAGTGTTTTTTTCTGTTGTACACAGTGTCACTATGAGTGAGACCTGACTCAATGGCACCTAACCATAACAGCAGCTATAAAACAAAATGAGGAAGCCAGGTATGAACTAAGATGGAGTGGTCTCCAACATGCAATGCTGAGTGCAAAAACAAGCATGGAACAGTGTGTGCAATATGTTATCTTTGCTTCTGAAAGGGGAAAAGGAATGTACATATTTGCATGTAACTGTACATACATGTGAAGTATTTTAATAATTATGTACCAAAAGATGAAAATACTGTCTATTGGGAAGAGAATGAGAGTAACTTATAAACTTGGTACTCTACTTTGTAAGCCTTTTTCTACTTTTCAAAATTAGAACAATGTGAATTCATTACCTTTCTAGTAAATAAATTGTTGTCATTGTTGTTGGGTACCCCTGAGTCAGACACCACCCAACACTGTGCCATGCACACACAATCTTTTTACGTTTGAGCTCAATAGTGCAGATACTTTGTTTCTTCTCATTTTGAGTCATGCTACAGCAGCAACTGGAGGTCCCTGGGGCTTTACTCCATTCTTGTCATTA
Organism: Pedetes capensis; assembly: GCA_007922755.1. Taxonomy (NCBI): domain Eukaryota; kingdom Metazoa; phylum Chordata; class Mammalia; order Rodentia; family Pedetidae; genus Pedetes; species Pedetes capensis. The sequence goes on from VMDO01003955.1 coordinate 1,042, forward strand.
AGGTTGACTGTACTTTGAGGAGACAACTCTATCCCAGTTTTTCTTGAATGCCTTTCAGCCTGGGGGCCTCATTTTCCAGCACTGTATTTGACAGTGCTTCTCTGCTACTCATAGGGTTTTCAATAGCTAATTGTTTTAGGAATGGGCTGCTGGGTCCTTTTCCCAGTAAATAAATAAATATATGCTAATACACATTTAAGCAGTCAAGTAAAGAAAGTGACCAGTCCAAGAGTGTAGGAATAAGAGACCATAACTGAGGAATGAAGTCTGGTAGCAGGGAGAGGAGACACATGTAAGAGCTCTGATGGAAGAAACCCACCAGGCTTGCTTTCACAGGGAAGAAGCTAAGACCTTATTCCCTGTACAACAAAATACAGCAAGTAGATTTGTATATTTGATGATGGGAGGATAAAGATGTTTTGTTCACTTGATGTTTATTTTGTGAATAAAAGAAGGAGTATGAGTTAAAAGTTCAGAGAAATGGAAGAGGTAGAGAAAGTTTAATAGTTTCAAAAGATCAGCTATATTCTCTGGTAAAAAGGACTACCCTATCTGAGTAAATCACGTGTTCCCAAACTTAAAGAGATAATGGGCTATTTACTCAATCACACTGAGCTGGCCAGGTATTGTCCAAGGAAGAGGGATCAGCTGGAGTGTTACCATTCCAGTATGACCTAGGACAAGCAGCTGTTTGCACCAGAGTGATTCAAAGAGAGAGCTTGGAACCTAGTGGGCTAAATTGGAGAAGGAAGACCAGGATAGGACAGGGATGTGAATAGTTAAAAATAGGTGATTTCCATTACATAGGTGAATGATTGCAATGGAAGTTCAAAATGAAGTGAGCAAAAAGGATAGGAATTTGTGTTCAGTGATGATGCATGAAACAATGAGAGGCACCGTAGATCAGAACACAACCAAGAGAAGAGGCAGCTGATGATGATAGGAGAAAACATTGGTGGAAATAAAGAGGCCTAACACAGACTTGGCTGTTGACTGAGTCTTTGGGACAAAACGATGACTGTGCAAAAGTGGCGAGCAGAAAAGTAACCTGAGCACTGAAGAACTTAATGAAGGTGAGACCTAGGGGCATAGATATGGCTGAACAGCTGAAGATGGGCAATGGAAGTGTGGAGTTTCATCTGAACTGCAGCATATATGTTTTAATCAATTATTTTTTATTTTTAAATGACACATAATTTTATGCATTTGTGGACTACATGTATGTTTGCTGTTGTTGTTAGATGCTCTCGAGTGGGTCTGACTCATGGTGACCCTCTGGACAACAGAGTGATAGAGGCCCTATATCTGACTGTGCTTCTCTGCTATCCATAGGGTTTCCAGTGGCTGATTGTTTTGGGAGTGGGTTGTCAAGTCCTCCTCCCATTTCTGCAGTGCTGGGGATCGAACCTAGGGCCTCAGAGCAAGCATTCTACCAACTGAGCTAACTGGGATGTTTAAAAGTAGAAAGAGAAATGATCTGAAAGCCACAGTGGGTTGGGAGGTACCAGCTAATTAGTTGTTGTTAGGTGCTGTCGAGTAATATCTGACCCATAGCAACCCTCATAGGGTTTTCAATGGCTGTTTTGGGATTGCCTTATCATGTCCTTCTCCCATTTTTGTGGTGCTGGGAATCAAACCAGGGACCTCAGAGACTGCAGAGTGGCACTCTATCAACTGAGCTAAGTTGCAGCCCAGCTAATGAGTAGCATATGGAAAATATAGAAAGCACAGAAGCCTCCACTTGAGGAGAGTGCAAGGAAAGTACCAACTTTCAGGAAAAATAAGACTCAAAAGACCCAAAAGCATTGAGCCAAGAGTTGGAGAATGCACAGGTGTTGGCTTAGCAGCCAGACATTCCAGAGAACACAGTGATATGCAACCGATATTTATCTCTTATCTTCTTTAGCCTCATTTCTTTTTCATCCAGCCAAACATCCACACCTTTGCACCTGGAGTTAGGCTCTTATCTTTTGACCTGGATCACCTGGCTCAAAACTAATTCAAAGTCGCCAAGTGGAGGCCAGCCATGGCTCCTTCTTGGGTTCCATGTGTAGGAGGACATTACCTAGCAACACCAAGTGTTCTGTGTGGTGACCAAGCACAGCCCCAGGGAAGAGACATTCCATGCTAGCCTCATCAGGCAAGGATTGTACCAAAACATTGTAGCCAGAAGTTGAACATACCGTTCTCACACACAAGCAGGTAGAGCCATGCTACCCTGTACACTTCTGCCTCTGCCCTTGTGCAGGGGGAATTAATGTACCACACTACCTTACAGTGAGTTGCCACTGGTGATCTAGACTTTATTGAGATAGGAGGGGGAATTTGAAATGATGAAGGGGGAGAATAAAGGTTGTCAAACAATTTGTTCTCCATTTCCAAAGACAGAAGGAGGAACAAGGAAGAACACAACCATCCATTTCTGAAGTGGTGTAATCCGCAGGCTTTATCAGGCTGGAAGGTGGTCATGAGGGTACCTACCCTCAGAAAGAAAGGGCTTGGAATATCTTTATAGAATGCCTTGGGTCTATTGTGCACATATCATAGGAGCCTGAGGCACTGAAGAAGGTTGCCCAAGGAATCTAACACACCAGGGTCCCACCCCTGAGGAAGTATATTTTAGAGAATGTGAGGGCTGGATCACCCAAGTAGCCCTTAGGGCTAAAACTTTCTGAATGAGGCACGGTGAGATCTAAGGAGTTTTTTTTGAAAACTTACCATCACTCCCTCCTCTTTCTGTTCCTTAAAACTCTGCAACCCTAAAATCCCAAAGAGACCTTAATGCAAAAACCATTACTTCCTTTGCCACTCATTTCATTAGCCTGCATATGTCTTCAACCTGAGTGAATCATGTGTCTTGGCTCATTCTCCTAGTTTGTAGCTATACTTTCTGGCTATAACCTCTACTATATAAGGTTCTGAGTTTCGTCTCTTTCTGAGCCATCTGGTCTCTTTCAAGGTCAGAAACTTACCTTTAACTCTAGCCAACACTAGACAAAGGTAAGCTCAAGTAGAAACAGCTCAAAGAGTCTCATTAGCCTTAGGGGATTCTGATGAGCATATAGTATTGGCATTTCACTTGTCCTCTATTCTTTCCAGCCCTTTTAATATTGCTGATAGGATATGCATAAGTGGTTGAAGTTTTCTTCTCTTACTCTCTTGGCAATTAAGCAGCTGTACTTAGAGGGATGAGAGAACTGGATTTACTATAATGATAAGTTACAAAATACAAGAGCAAATCAAGGCAAAGTGTTGACTCATAGTCACAAGTTAAAACTAGAAATATTTGAGCAATTATTGAGGGAGGATTTGGTTGGGGTAAATTGGTGCTGGTCATCATCCCAGAAGATGTAGTCCCAAACACCACAATCCTGAATGTTGAAATCTCAAAATATAACAGTCCCTAAAGTTGAAAATCCCCAAAATCACAATTCCAGATTATTAAAATCCCAAGTGTTGACATTGTGAAAGCTAAAATCCTGAAAACTATAATCCTCAATGAAGAAAAGTCTGTACAAGAGGAATAGAAAGCTAAATTCTGGGGGAGAGATTAGTGCATTTTCAATTATACCCAGGCTAGTTGCATCATGTGCATCAGAATAAACCCCTAGCAACCTGCTAAATTAGTCTTTTGGGCATGTCTGTGAGGGTGTTTCCAGAGGACACCAGTGTTTGAGTCTGGGTGAACGAGGTGGAGAAGATCCTATGTCAGTATCTATAGGCACCATCCAGTCTATTGGGACCTAGGAGAGAACAGATACAGAACATGGATTGGCCTTTCTCTGAGATCTGGAACAGTTTTCTTTGCTTCCTTGGACATCAGAACTCCAGATTCATTGGCCTTTGGACTACAAGATTTACACTTGTGTCTTCCTGGGCCTATTTATTCATAAATATGGTGTGTTTGCTCATAGCTATTATACCTGTGTGGCTGTCATTGGTATATATAAGTATACTGATGTATGATGCATATGTTATTATGTTATTATGATATGTATGTATATTATTATGTAGCCTGCAGCCATACCACTGCAGCATCCAATCCCGTCAGATCTCAGAAACTAAGCAGAGTCGAGTCTGGTTAGTACTTGGATGGAAGACCGCCTGGGAACACCAGGTGCTCTAGGCTTAGGAGAAGGTCCCAGCAACCCACTCCCAAGAAATAATTTGCCATTGAAAACCCTATGAATAGAAGAAAAGTACTAACAATAATGTTTTGTCTGTTGTATGTTGGGTCACTATGAATCTGATACCAACTCAATGGCACCTAAAAACAACAATTATTATGTATGCTGTTATTGACCTGTGAAGTGTCTTTTTGTATTTGTAATTGTTTCCCAAGTAAACACCCTTTTTAAAATTGAAACAAATATCCTTTAAATATTTTAAAATTACCTTTTCCAGAGTTATATTTTCGGGATTTTGTTTTGGGATTTTAGACTTTAGGGATTTTGATCTTTCAAGAGTTCAATATTTAAAATTGTGATATTTGGGGTTGTGTCATTCAGGATTATGGCTCAACCACAGGGTAAGTCTATGGAGATTTGCTACCCAGTGGTATGGCACTAGTTCTTGATGGCTAGAGATGTGAGCTCTTTATCAGTCAGAACATGATCAAAAAGATAGGGGAACACCTTTGGCCTTGGGCTACTCAGATAAGAGGATGCCTCAAGCTCTTTTGGATTCTATGGGCACTTCTCTGGTCCCACAATGATGAGACTTGGTCCAATTGACTATACAAAAGATTATGGCAGAATATCAGCTCATTGCTGTGTAATCTTCTAGGCACACAAGGCCACTCTCCTTAGTCCTGTCACTTCTATCAGGCAGAATGACATAAAAAATAAGATGCAGCACAATTTAATGGGAGGAAATTGGGCCTCATATCACTGCAAGTTATGCAGGCAGTGACTGTAATAGTTGCCTAGTGATGCTCATTGGAGGCATAGGCTGCTGGACAGCTTAGAGGAAGTTGACAACCCTTCCTGGTCCCAGATACCGAACTAGCCCTGGTCCCCTGGAAGGCTGCTCTGAGAGATGTGTTTGAAAAACAGCTCTCTTTCAGGCTCTTCCCAGTGTGTGTAAACACCTACTTACTCACTATTCATTTCCTTTTCTGTAGGTTTAGTCTCTCTGATTTGGCACAACTAAAATGTCATTGAAGTGGCCATGATTTTCACTGGGGACAAGGCATGTGTGTTGATTTCAGTTTGGAATATGCAACAAAGACAGCTTTGAACACAAAAACTCTAAATTAGGTCATTGAATTTAAAAATCACTTGATTCCCATTACAATCAAGTAGACCTCTACTTAGGCATCTATCACCAGGTAATAGAATGGATTCCAGCATTGGCTCATCAGACAACTATCTCTTGGAACCCTCAATTTTCTGTCCAATTTTCCCCTTTGACATGTCGAAATTATATAGCTGATAAACTCATAGTTCACAAGTAGCAAAGAAAAACATAAAACTTAGCTTACTCAATATGTAAGTTGTTTCCTCCATGAGTCTATCAGCTTGTCAAGCTGTGGGGGTTGTGTGTTGCTGTGATGTTGAAAGCTATGCCATCGGTATTTCAGATGCTAGCAAGGCCATCCATGCTGGACAGGTTTCAGCTGAGTTTCCAGACTAAATCAGACCAGGAAGAAGGACGTAGCAGCCCACTCCTGAAACAATTAGCTGTTAAAAACCCTATGAACAACAGAGAAGCACTGTCAAATATGACAGAAAATGAGCCCCCCAGGCTGGAAAGCATTCAAGAAATGGCTGAGGAAGAGTTGCCTCCTCAAAGTAGAGTTGACCTTCATGAGGAGAATGGAATAAAGCCCCTAGGAACTCCTTTTGCTGATGTGGCAGGACTTAAAATGACAAAAAAACATAGTGATCACAACATTGGACTCAAACATAAAAAGATCATGTGCGTGGCACAGTGTTGGGTGTGTTTTGGTCTATTGTACATAGGGTCACTATGAGTCAGATCCAACTCAATAGCACCCAACAACGACATAAGCTGTTTATCTGTCTTCACAAGAAAAATCAGAAAAATCCAAGGAAATCCTGGTATAGTTTTTTTGGTATTTGACAATCATGAAGCATATTTTCCTTTTCCTAGAGTTTGACACATGAAGAACAAAAATGAGTGAAATAACTTGATATTAAACATTATCACAACCAAACCAACATTTCCCTCAAGATTGAAAAAGAAAGAGTACCACTTAATAATACATGACACAACTCCCACCCTTGGCAAAGCAATATTTTAAAACTAAAATTATATTGTAATTAGCCTTTCAAAAAATGTGAACACTTCAATATAGGAGTCCATTAATAATCTAACTGCTGCTGCAAAGCATGTTCCTCCTACACGTATAACTTAATTAAACTCAGCTTCTCATTCTCAGCGTCAGACAGTCATGAAGAACAGGAGGCTCCCAACTTACAGATAATGGAAAGATGGATCTTGCTGTGACTTCACATGCCTAGATGAAATTATCTAAATGTCTTCCTTGTTCTTTCTTCTGGCAATTTCTATTTCAAACACAGATTTGCTCCTTCTCTATAGGATTTAAAGTTCAAACACTACCCTGAACAATTTTAATGAAAATTAAGTGTAAGTTTATATAATTGTCTGGGTCATTCTTCATCCAAAGATCTGTTTTAAAAAACTTGCTTTCTTATGGAGGGGGAAGGTTAGGGAAGCGCTAAGCATAATTACATAGCAGATAATATGATTTGAGGGACACTGATGGAGGATAACAATGAAAGGCAACAGCCTCCAAGAATCTTTTCTCTCTTCTCTAATGTACTATAGGGCAGATGTCATAAATTCAAAAGCCTGTGAAAGCAGACGGGAGGCTAAAATGAAGGAAGATGGCTGGGTGTAAGGGTGGTAGGGATGTGGTCAACTGGAGAGATCCTGCCCTGTTTAAATGGACAGCTTCCACTTTACACCAGGGGATCCTTGACTGTGGGATCCCCCACAACAACTGGGGTTACTAGCTAGGAAGAAGAAATAAACTTCAACTCTGTGTAATATCTTTTAATACCTTAACAATTTATCAGTTAACTAAAAACCATCAGTGGACCAAACCAACTATGCAGGCCTGAAGCCACCTTTAGGAACCACTGGAGAGTAAGGCTTTGATCTGTCTCGCCTCCTAAGAAGGGAGGTAGTTTAAGTTATCAGTCATACACAGCTTGTATCAAGCTGTAATCTGAGAAGAAACTTTGAAGAGAGGAGAAGGGGTCTTGTCAGGAAGTGGAAAAAGAGTTGATGTGGAGGTGCTAAGCTTCAAAGGTAAGACAAAAAAGATGCAAATCACAGGATGGCAGGAAAAAAATTGTACAGAACGGAGAGCTAAGGTCCGCCTCTGTGTTCTCACTGAGTAGGCGTGGCACTGTAACAGCAAAAATGATATTGGTGACTTTGAAAACAAGAGGATGTCAGTAACCCCTGGGCCCTCACGCCATTGGCTTATCTTGGTGTCTACAGCAAACACCCAGAACTCTGGGGCCTTTTTCTTCATCTGCATGGAGGGCCAGAGTTTTTTCCCTTTGTTCCTCCATGGAAAGAAAACCCTTCGGATAAGAACGGATGGGAGTTGGAGGATCAATACTCGAGCTTCGTCTCTTTCAGGAAGAATCAGTCTACACTATCTCCCAGATTTCCCCAACGTGATTAAGGCCCTGGATCCACACTGGGAATCTGCTGCAGAAAGCATCCATTCCTGTCTCCCTTCCATTCCCAGTCTCATTTTTTCACTCCTCTCATGAGATCATCTCCCATAACGCTCCAACTCAAGTCTATGCCTCCAGTGTTGCTCAAGGGGACCCTGATGAAGACCCTGCCCTACCATGAGAACATCTTCTCCGGGGCCTGCTGATAGTAGCCAACCCTCAGCCTTGGAAGCCATTTTTATGTGCCTTAAGTCAACAAAATTGGGGCCACTTTGGAAGAGCTGCCACTCCGAGCTCAAAGCACTGAGATGAAGATCAAATAAAATAATGTACTTAGCTGGGCTCAGTGGCACACTGGTAATCCCAACAACTTGGGTGGGGGAGCCAGGATGATCATGAGTTTGAGGCCAGAGGCAGCATGCATAACTCAGCAAGACTCTGACTCATAATGAAAAATAAATAAATGGGCTGGGGAGCATCCCAATGGTAGAGCACTTGCAAAGTATGTGTGAGGCCCTGGGCTCAACCCCCAAGGACTACAAAATCAATCAATAAACAAACAAACAAACTTAAATATATTATTAAATGCACTTCATATGTTGGAAAGTGTTACACACACATTCTTTTTATAGCTTTTACTATTGTTAAGATACAATCATGACAGAAAGTTAGGAGTGAAGATAGGAAGTGAACAAACAAGGTGAGGTGCTTTTTTGAACTACCTGCTAAGTCTCAGAACAAAAATGTCTGGCTGGTTGCGGCAGTTTTTATTAGATGCCTTCAAATTTATGACACTGCAACAAGGTCGATCAGTCCATTGAGGTGGCACTGTGGAGGCCTGTACTATTTACAACACATTTAATGTGCTTGGAAACTGAGTTATTGTTCCCAGGGCTGAGGGAAAAGGAGAGTGGCGGACAGAAGGCATAAAACCACAGCTTCCAAGAGAGTTTCATCTGTGTAAACTACAGTGACTAATTCAAACAATGAAGTATTTAATGTTTATAACTATAGTAGTAATGAATAGGTCTTTCATACCTGATTTAATGACCATTTACGAGAAAATGTATAATCACAATGCAGGCAATGGAATAAGCGATATTTACAGATTGACGACTACCTATAGAAAGAGAGAAACTTTTTTTTCCTAGCATGTTTGACAGTTGAGGTAGCCTTGAACTGCTATTGGAAATGAATAAATGTGTCCTTTCTCCCTCTCTCTCTCCCCCCCCCCGTGTGTGTGTGTGTGTGTGTGTGTGTGTGTGTGTGTGTGTTTGTGTGTGTGAGAGAGAGTGAGAGAAACAGACAAACAGACAGAAGCTGGATTCTTTAAACATCGCAGACAGCAGGCATGTGTTCTTTTCTTAAAACAGCTAAACAGATTTTATAGTTTTGTTTAATAGACAGTGGCTGCAGGTGATTCTTCTTTCCTCATACTACTAATTTCCTTTTATTTTTCATGAATGTAGACATTATTTATAAGAGAAAAACTCTCAACAGTTCTATCAATACTCAGCGTTGTCACTGTCTCCACAACTTGCCCTGTGCCTGGCTTGTTTTCAGCAAAATATTTTGTACAAAAGAGTCTTGTTAAAACATTTAAATGTAAACATGTCTTCATGAGATAGCCCTGTGTCAAAGTTTATCAACCCCAGAACTATTGAAATTCAGAGCTGGATAATTCCCTCTTGTGGGGGCACTGTCCTGTGCCTTATAAGATATTTAGCAGCAAATTGATCTCTGCCCAGCAGATACCAGTAGCACCCCCTAATTATGACAGCTAAAATATCTCCAGATATTGACAAATGTGTGTGTGTGTGTGTGTGAGTGTGTGTGTGTGTGAAAAGCATCCCTGCTTGAGAACCACTGCACCATGTGTGAAACCCGAGGAATCTCAAGGTATGTCTAAAGTTCCTCTTATTTGGGGATCATTGGGGTGTGTGCAGGATGCATTTGAGAGACAGGACTTGCTGTGTCTGCTAACTCTGCCAGGCCCTGGTGTGGTTTCTGAATAAACTAATTCCTCTCTTGTTATGTAGTGCTTACTCTCACAGGATGGTGTGAGAATTAGGATAGAAAGATAATGTTTACTGAATGTTTGCTGTGTTCTAGGCCCTATTCCAGGCATTTTAAATAGAGTAATTCATTCAATCTCTGTTAGCGACTCTAAGGTAGGTACTATAATTATTTCCATTCTACAACTGGGAGAACTGAGGCACAAAGAGTTTGACTCATTCACCTAAGATCATACAGCTGATGAGTGGCAGAGCTGGAATATGAACCGAGACACTGTGGACTTCGAGAGTCCCTCTCCACCTCCATGTCCCACTGTCCCACTTAATCTTAGAGGGACAGTGTATGTAAGCACTTTGTGAAGGTTAAAGTGAAGAATTCATTGCTAATGACCTTCCCGTGCAAGCACAGATCATGCTCCCTGGATCCAAAACCTCCTAAGCATCCTGCACAGAGCCGTCTCTGTTCTGGTATTTTCCATTTGCATTGTGCATGGTCCATCTTTACAAGTTTAAACTCTCTGCACCCTTTGAGGCCTGGCTGAAATGCCACCACCTCCCAGGAGACCTCCTCTTAATTCCTCTTAATTTTCACCATAAGTGGGCTTGTTCCCCTAGCAAAGCCTTCATGACATCCCACCTCTGTGGAACTCATTATCCTCCATAGCAATGACACATGTGTAACATATTCCCTCATTAGCAGTGAGGTACTCTTGTTCATTAGAAACCTTGCAGTGACAGTCCCTCAAACTGGCAAAGAGCCTGGTCATTATATGTATTGAAAGACTTCTAAGTTGATATATGGATTGAATTAATCCCTGGGTTGAATAATGACAATTTTTTCCTGTAGCCATATACCCTAATCTTACAGGTAAAACATTTGGGATGTGGAGAAGTCACCCAAACTGGTATCTTTGGACCCTCCACATTCCAAACAGCAGCCTAGATACAAATGCCATAGCATCTATGTACTGCAGAAATTAGCTGAGCAAAGCTGCCTGCATAGAACAGTGGATGAATTCTGCTGGGTAAGCCATTCATGACGAAAAGGGTCTTGAAAGTCCTAATTTACCTTAGGCATTGCTCTCCTCAAACCAAGGGCCATTTTCTCACCCCTTCTTTTTTTTCCTTTTAAACCATTGCTGTTGAGCACCACCTTACACTGATTGATGATTTTCCATAGATGTTGAAAACTATCTCATTGATCAGATTTTACCAACTGTCCAGGCAAGAGATCATGAAAGGAGAAACCAGCTGACATGGCCCTGATTACTTTGCTTACAAAAGCTTTTTGTAGCTGTCATTATCTGGGCTTTGCTCCTTTATTCTACAGTGTCAATTTCTTAGAGAGATTGAGCAGGGCTGCCAAAGGCATTCTTCTTTGTCAAATATTTCGCTTATTATTGAGTTTGTATCCAGGGAAACATTTATCTTTTTGGAAGCATTGCTGCCACGCTTACTCTGATGCCAGGTTCAGTCCCAGTGATGTTTAAGGAGGTCTTGTTGGAGCAGAAGGCATGGATGCTGAGCGAGTGATTAGCTCAAAAATGTGTGATCAGAGTGTCAGCATAGTAAATTGCCACAAGGACTGAGAACCAAAGGCCTTCCACAGTTGGGGATGCTCAGTTAGTTCCCTTGACATCACTATGCATTTCTAACATATACCTTTTTGTTGTTGTGTGCCATTGAGTCAGGTCCAACCCGTAGTGTGCCTATGGACAACACAATGAAACACTCCCTGACGATGTGCCATGCCTGGCACTATGTCAGTTCTTCTCTGCTATTCATAGGCTTTTTGAGGTTTATTGTTTCGGGAGTGGAATGCCAGATCCTTCTCCTATTTTTGTGGTGCTGGAGATCAAACCCAGGGCCTCAGAGTGTGCAGAGCATGTGCTCTACCAACTGAACCCACATACACCTTTGGTTGACCTTTATTCTAGGCTCTGTTTTTAAAAGAGGTAATTCCACAAGGATTCCTTATTAATGAGAAGCAATAGCTGTGTTTGATTTATTGTTGATATAAAGGGGATTTTTATCACAATCTCATTGCATCCTAATCCAAAATATATTAATATGATCATAACACACCCAATGTAATCAGAGACACTGTGGTTAAAATGGCATTGTCTCATAGACCATTTCTTTCATTTTCCATCTACTTTTATAACCATGGAGTCAGTGCATCCTTCAAAGCAGCAGCAGAGTCTCTCTATTGCACTATCAATTGCTAAGTGCTACATGATACCATATTTTATGGTGCAAGGGAGAGAGAGTATGATTTCTACTTCTGATGCAAGAAGCAGAAATAGCCCAAGTTTGATGAATGATCTATGTTTGAGCATGCAATTAGAGAAAACTCTCTCACTCGTAAGATGAGCAAGCATGATATGGATGTATCTGAAAGAAAATAAATATCTAACTCTTGAGTGTCCTGATCTCAGAAACTCCGCATGATTTTCTTCCAGGCACAGCAGCATTGGGGGAAGGGGAGCTCAGAAACTTGACAAAAATTTTGAAGGTTTATTTGTTGCAAGAAACTGACTTTCCCTCCATGTCTGATTTTTCACACCATAAGAATTCAGAACACACTCTGTTAAAAATAATATTTCTACAAAATAGAAAAATAAACTTGCCTGTACATGGAACATTTCCAAAGAGAGAACATGAACAAACAGGTTTTTAATTTCAGGTGGAAAGTAGACCTTTTGGCCCAAATTTAATTGCAGATAAGAAACTTTCTTGTCTAGGACTTAACCAACTATCATCCAATGTTGGCTCATTTGAAATAGACACATTAAATTGGGTTATTTATTTATAGAGGAAATGGATAATCAACCTTATACACACAGCTGCATTTAGTGATCTTAGTTTTCTAGAAATCAAGGAGCTGAGGAACTTTTAGTCATCCTCTTATACCCCAGGATAATGCTTTGCACCAAACAAGTGTCATTAAATGCTTTCCATGTAAAACCCAAAACCTAAAGAGCTATACCTTATGATACTGAGTGAAGAAGTGCTTGTGTATCAGCTTCCAACCTCTGCAAGAGTTTAATCCTTATGAATTGTATCTTTACCCATATGACTTTCTATTCCACACAAGAGTCTGGCTTCTGTTTTATACTCTGCTGGGTTTTGAAAATTGGAAGCACATTGTTCAATTAAGAACCAATTAATGTGACATTCCAGCAGGAAAGAAGTGTTAGGCAAGAGGAACCCACTGCAAACTAATCAGTTTAAGCTTCATTGACTCATGATCTGCTGTTTCTTAAGGGCATGAAAATGTTTTGCATTTATATCACTTCCAGCACTTGTAATTTGACAGAGTTCCTAAACTATGTAGGGTCAAGTTGAGTCTAGATCACATGGCGACCTTCCCAGTGTAGCCCAATTTCTGCAAAAATGTTCACATCATGGGTGTGCTCTTTCTCTCATATTTGTACTAAGTTATTGCTTTGTAACTGATGCTCCTATTTGCCATGTGACTCAAAAAATAAATAGCAATCAGAAACTCAAAGGGCATAACTTACAATCCAATTCTCTCAAGCACAGTTTGTGCCCATGAACTTCAGTTTTCTTATCTCTTATATGGAAGCAACAGGATGTACTAAATGGAACTAAGTTGTTGCGCCACTCACTGCCAGAGAAGAATCAGCCCTGGTTTTTTTGCATAAGTGCCAGCCTCAGCAATTAGTCCATCAACTTAAATTCTTCTTGCAGTTTCAATTAGATTAAGAACCCTTCCCTGGTTTCCACTCAGGCTATTGTGCAACATTTCTGCAAGGCTAACAGCTGTCTTATTCCACCCCAGAGAGAGCTCTATTTCAGCTATTCCCGCATTCCTAGTTCATAAAGCACTCCAGGATCTGGTGGGTGAATGGCGTTCGTTAGCATCACAAGATGATATGTGTTAGTAGTAAATAAGCTATGGTAAAAAGGCAGGCAGTGATCACACTCTTATTAACAAGTCACTCAACAGTCTAGTTGGATTCATTCTGTACCAAGGTGTGGTTGAACATCAAAGAACTTGGAAAGGCATATTTTGTAGTGGAATTTTTTTAAGGGAGAGAGTGAGAGAGAAGCCCAAAGATAGAAATTCACCATATGTCATCTCCTCTGTCAAAATGGATGTGCCAGGAGATATTCTATACAGTTCTTTGGCAAGTTTATTATTTTTTAAAGAATGTTTTAAAGCCATTTTCCAAATAGTATTCCAAGAGAAATAGCTTCACCAAAATTCTGTGGAGTCCCAGAGAATTATGTTGGATTCCTTTGACCTTCATTATCTCCATTTCCTCTTTATTTTCTCTTTGAATCATTCTCACCTTATCATACTGTGCTGTGTTGTTGTTGGGTGCTGATGAGTTGGATCCTACTCATAGTGACCCTACATACAACAGAACAAAATGCTATCCAACACTGTTCCATGCACAGGATTTTTTTATATTTGAGCCCATTGTTGCAGACATTATATTTCTTTCCATTTGGAGTAGTGCCACATCAGCAAATGGAGGTCCCAGGGTCTTTACTCCATTCTCATCATTAAGGTTGACTCTACTTTAAGGATGGAACTCTTGCCCAGTCATTTCTTGGATGGTTTCCAGCTTGGGGAACTCATTCTCTGGCACTATATTTGACAGTGCTTCTCTGCTATTCATAGGGTTTTCAATGGCTGATTGTTTCAGGAGTCTGCTTCTGAGTTCTTCTTCCTCATCTGCCTTAGTTTGGAAACTCAGCTGAAATCTGTCTACCATGAGTGGCCCTGGTGATATCAGAAATATGGTGCCATAGCTTTCAGCATCATAACAACACGCAAGCCCTCACAGCATGACAAGCCAACAGACACCTGCTATGTATAAAGCCCTCAAAAAGGGCCTTTAGCTAAGCTCCTCAGAATCTTCCCAACACCCCTGTTACTTATTGTCCATTTGTCCCCCTGCCCATTCTTTGTATGCCCTGATCCAGGGATTCTGCTCCTGCTGCCTGCCCCAGGCCTTTTGGCTGGCCTAGGTCAATGGGAGGCAGGAGGAGCCAGGTGGCCTATAGTATTTTGTTCCTGCTCTCTCCCTACCTTGTGCCACTGGTTTGGCCAAGGCTTGACCCCTCCATGACCACAGATGTTGCTTCGAGCTCATCAGCCAGTGCCCCAGCTCTTATGGGCTCTGGTAACAGCATTTATTTCCTTGCCCTTCTGCCTAGTGAATTTCTGCCTTTACTACTCTCTGGCTACAATTACCTTACTTGTTCCCTCACTCCTATTCACACTTCTGCAAACACTTTCTTTCAGGGAGGTCATGCGCTGGGAGTTGTGAGTCTTGATAAGACTCTGGTTCTCCTGCCTCCCACCTCCCCCAACACACACAGAGGAAAGAAAAATAAAGATAAAAAAGTATGTTGAATGCATGTGGGGCTTACAACCTGATTTGAATTGATTTCACTGCCTGAGTTCTTTCAAAGTCTGAATATGTTGTTAGGTGTTCTTGAGTTGGGTCCGACTCATGGCAACCCTCACAGGGTTTTCAATGGCTGATTGTTTCAGGAGTGGATTGCCACATCCTTCTCCCAGTTTTGCAGTGCTGGGGATCAAACCCAGGTCCTAAGAAAGTGCAGAGCAGTGCTCTACCAACTGGGCTAATCCCCTAATTTCTGTCCTTATTAGTGATACAAGGAAACTTCTATCATACAGCAGAAGTTACTAAAGAATTCTACTTTATTTGGGAAGCTAGGTTGATTTAAAAATATTAGAGGAATAACCATTTAAGATGGCAAGAAAGTTATAATTAGTTCAACTACTTAAAAGACAGTGAAATATTAGCCAAGGTAAAATTTCAATTCATTTGTATTTTTGTAATGAATGTCTTTTATATTTATTTATTTTATTCTGGTGATATTATACCTCTCTTGGGGATTAAGGCTAATTTCAGTAGACTCCCAAAGGAGTCCTATTAATTTAAAAGGCAGTTAATATTTAGTGAGAGAACTCATCTTTAGGAAGTATAAATTTACTCTCATTACATTATAAAGGATATAAGAAGAGTTTTAAGTGGTAACCAAATATTTGTAGCTTGTGTACTTCCTTTCTCATTACATATTTGTCACAAAGATGAATTAATATTGTGCCATTTTCTGTTCTCATTACAATCTTGGTCCTGAGATGAAATATTGGATGTTTAATGTCTTTATGAATTATAGTAGAAAATTGTATGATGTTGACCTTTTTAATATTCTGGTATCTGACTGGCTGGCATTTCCACTCCTCCTCCTCCTGAAATAATTCCTACAAATATGGAAGAAAGGTTGGGGACAGGTAGCCAATGAGAGAACAGAATATTAAAAAGGTCAGCAGAGTGCAATCTTTTCTATAAATTCAAAAAATATATTAAGACATTAAAATTCAAATGCTATAATTCATACTTATGAATAAAATATATAATTCATAGTTGTAAAAATAACCTTGCTTTAAGACTTCATAACTGTGATAAAGGTACAACATAATTACTGAAGACGAAAATTCATCTCATATATTTTATAAAAGATGGTGGATTTTTTTAAATCACAAAGTTACTAAAAATGGACATAAAGGTTACTTTTATTTCTTCTGGTAAAAATTGTATTATTTCTTCTGTAACTACACTAATATCAAGAGATAATTGTTGACATGGGCATTTATTTTGAGCAATTACAAAGTAATACACTACTGTAGAATAAGGAATTCTTAATTTAGATGTTGGTAAATAAAATCAAAATGCATTTTAGATTTTAAAGCCATATTCACTATTTTATCTGGAACTTTTAAATTCTTCAATAAACATTATTTGAATGCAGGTAGATGCAGAAAAGGTAAACAAACTATAGAATTATAATAGAGGTCATATTGTTTTTGGGTGGATATATGAATCACTGCAAATAACAACTACATAAGGGATTGTAAAATATTCCTAGTCTGTATAGTTCACTAGTATATGTTCTTATAGTACCTGGTGTACAGTGAATGCTCAAAAAATTTGTATAAATGAATGAGTGAGGAAAAGAAGAAGAGGGTATTAGTCACAGTCTGTGGATTGCAGCAATACCCATCTGTTACTTGTGAATCTGCCTAGCATTTTTGCCTTTTGTAAATTATCTTTTGTAAATTATCTCCCCACCCCTAGCCTCCTTTGCATGGGAGTCACATGATCTTTGTTGACAAATCAAGTCTCTTTTTCCCTGGATACCTTTGGGTTGGGGATGAGTACTAAACTCAATTGGGGACAGTACAAACCTGCGATGGGGGTCTGCTGATAGGGATGCTGAGTGAGGAAGAGGTTGTTCTCTTTTTCCTGGATCACTTGCAGTCAGGATAGAGCACCCCCACAATTGCTAGTGGCCATCTCTGCCAGCAAGAGAAAATCAGCTAGTGAATACAAGCAACAGGGGAGAAAGCCAAGTTAATAGATGGAGAGAGGGAGAGAAAAGTTTGGTGACATCATGTAAATGCCTGAATTGAGCCTTAGTTAAATCTAGTGCCACCTCTTGAAGTAATTAATTAATTCCATTTTTGCTTATGGTAATTTGAACAGAGTCTATGTCACTTACAATTAATTGGAAGACTTTTGACTATGGAATCATTGCAAAGGGTTCTAAGATTCATATGGACTCCAGCATCAAATGATTACTGAATAATACATATAACTTTTTTTGAATGCATATAGATGCTTTGATTAATAAATTATAAATATATAAAGAATTCAGAACAGCTTTTTGTCATTATTTAATTAGTGTATATTAAACCTATTAGTATGTGGACTCTGTAAAGACATTCTACAACCAGAGATCTTCATATTTAAACAGATTGGAAATCACGATAAAAGATACCCTTATAATTAATCTTCAATCTATTCCTGCTATAATTAATCACAGCTAGTTCTCATAGAGATGTCTGAATCTTTCTGATGGATGAACATGAATGTACATCTTGTGCATCAGTCACTAAATATTTATATTATTCATAATATGCAGAACACTCTGCAAGGTTCTAAGATGAGGCCAACTTCATTTCTACCTTCAATAAGCTTAAAATCCACACAAAGCATATATACATGATAAGCAAACCAAAAGCATGTCAAAATAACTTCTAAGAGAGTGGCATTAACCTCAATTATTGAGACATTTAAAATCCATCTATTTTTGCGTATATAACAATGCCAAAATAGTAAAATATAACCTAAGGTATAGTGAATGAATGAGAGAGAGAGAAGGATGCTTTATGACAAATGCTATTCTTCTATTAGTGAAGTTGTTCAAAGCTCATCCTGAGAAGCCTGCAATTTCTGAGTGTTAGTCTGCTGTCTGCCTTGCCTCATGCTATTCACTCTGCCTGGTTTGTCCTTTTCTCTCCTATAGTAGACACTTCTCTACCCTCCTCCCTACTACTCCTTTTTCATGACCCATCTCCAGTATTGTGCATTGCTGAGAAATGTTGCTTCCCTAGCCTTCTTTGTCCTACCTTTGCCTCTGGAGACTGAACTTCTGGGATTGCATCGACTGTGCTCTCTGGGCTCAGCCAATGGAAAGCATGTGTAAGAGACTAGGGTGGAAGGTTAGTTGGGAGCCGGGAATTTATTCCCCTGGCTCTCTCTGTGTTGGGGTACTGCAGGTTGGCTGCAACCTTCTACCAAAAGCCATAAATGCTTCCTCTGCATTTCCTCCCTGCCCATTAGGCCTAAGGGTAGCAATGGGTCCACACACTGGGTAAGATTCACTATCTGTTGTTGGTTTGCTTAACCCTGCCCAAAATTTTCTAAGCCACCCATTCATTAACCTCTTTCAGCAGAACCTCTTGAGTGTGCCATGGCTTTCTTGTCAGCATCCTCAATGATATGCTGTGGGGCGTTCCATCATGGCCAGGTGAAGTGACTATAGCTTCCTTTGCTCTCCTCTGGCCCTCATGCCCCCCTGAATCTTTGCCCTGGTCATACTGCATAGGCCACATTGGCTTCCATGTTCACATTTGCTCTGGTCTTCAAGCTCTTTGGGAGCACACTGTGCCTGTGCCCCTGTCCTAGGGCTCAAAGCAGATGCTTCAAGGATGAGTGAGTAATAGAGTAGCTAAGAACGCTGCCCTAGGTCAAAGTGTGGATGTTAGTATAGTGGATGTTCTATCAGAGTAGTTGGAATGTCACAGTGTTTTGGAAAGTCTTAATATTTGCTTCATCATAGTCAACTCCAGTCAAGGACTGATCATTCAAGCTTACCAGATCTAGAAATTCAATTCTTAATCTCACTTAGGCTCTGGTCAATTTGTTTGAATTTACTATATTCAAAAGATATAAATTTTCTAATTGAATAATTCCATATTAATAGTTGGTGATAAAACTTTAATTGACAAACTAAAAACAATAACAGTTGATGATAAAACTATAATAAGCAATTATTTTCCACTGGTTTTCATTATAAAAACTTTGAAACATAAAAACAATTTTAAAGAGCAGAACATCTTTCTACTCACCACCTGGATTTACTAATTATTAACATTTTTCATGTTTGTATCGTGTAACCATCTGTGTTTATATGTGTGTATATGTATACATAGACATACATATATGTTTCTATATACACATGAACACATGCATACACACATATGATATTTTTGGCTGAATCACTTGAAAATAAATTTCAAACATTATCAACACTTCACCCCTACACATTTCTGCATGTATTTCTTAAAACTAAGCTTACTCTTCTCTAGTATCATTCCTAAGAATTCCAGCAATAATTCCCCTGTAGCAACAGCGTCTACTACACATTGATACAGTGTGGCTGTCAGCCAGACTTGGGGAGCAGAGGCACTTTGGGCCCAAAGAGCTGCTCTAGTCTAATCTCAATTTTATCTGGCCTGCAGCATTTTTTTCTAAATGTCGATACCTGTCAGCTTCTGCTGCAACCGTCAAGATCAACAAATTTAACTGCACACATATCCAAGAGTCCAGCAATAAAGGGAGCTCCTTCTGGAAGCTTATTCTCAGGCAGGAGGACCAAGGACCAGGCCAGCTAGAGACAGCAGGAGGTCAGGGCTCAGCAGGAACAAACTTTAGACCTTTCTTTTTATTTCTGCATCTTCTTCCTAATCCTAGGCCAGGATATCTTACTCTGAGCCAGAATTGATTTCTATCCCTTTCTTTTAAAAAGGAGAGAAAAAGATATGTAGATTTGTATATAAAAAGATGAACCCCATGAGGAATTTGTAAAATAATCCATGCAACACCATGAGTCTTGCTGGGAGGCCCTACTAGCCCACTTTCCCTCATCTCCCCCCCCCCCCACTTTATCTCTGCTATTCACCACCTGTGTCCTGGACATTCCAGAGGGCTGTTGGGAGGAATCACATTTAGCAATCTACACAACCCAGCACAGTAAACATCATCTGAGCGTCAGCTCAGAAGCTGGAGAAGAAAGAAGAAGTTGAGTCTCCAGTTTGAGGTTCTGCACACCCTGGTGGGATGCGTCCAGCATAGACCATGACTGGTCTTTCTGACTGAGTTCCTCAGAGCCATTTTTATGATACCTGTCACAGCCCTTATGTGATGGCTCCACGTAAGTTGGAACAAAGCAGCTTCTTTACAAGAGTGCTAGGAAGGAAATTGCCTGCAACCATAGGAGTGTGGCTTCCAGTCCCGTCAGATCTCAAAAGCTAAACAGGATTGGACCTGGCTAGTACTTGGATGCGAGACTGCCTAAGAACACCAGATGCTATGGACTTGGGAGGCGGACCCTGCAAGCCACTCCCCAAAAATCAATCTGCCATTGAATACCCTATGAATAGCAGAGAAGCCCTGACCATAGTGTTTAGCCTGTTTTACAGAGGGTGGCTATGAGTCGGACACCAATTGGATGGCACCTAATAACAACAAAGAGAGAAAATTAATCTTCTAGATAGATTTTTAAAATATATTCTCACGATTAAATAATTTACATATCTTCCCACTGATGCTTTTTGCAGCTACTGTATTATCTGAAAAGAAAATCTTCTAATCAATTGAACATACTACACCTGAATATTGACTTCCTGCCACTGTACAATAATCTCTTCCCAATAATTTGCTTATGGTTATTTGACTTATTGGAGGACGCCATGAAACGTGTCCCTGCAGATGGGGACTCTCCTACTGCTGGCCAGCAGACCCTAGCAGGCCATTTCCAGCCCTGCCCCAGCAAACCAATAGGTAGGTGGAGCAGACACAGTAGTCAACTCAATAGGCAGTCAGCAACTTACAGCAACGTGAAGAAAGAGAAGAAAATCCGTACTGAAGGAAAATGCAGTGATTTGATATATTTTAGAGTGGGCTTTAGGAGAAAGAAAATGGCCATACTATTCTCAAGAAGGTTTTAATTTAAAACAAAATACTTAAAACAGACTTGCAAGTATGGGAGGAAAAGTCTGCTCTGCCTTTGTCAAGTGTTCAACAAACACCAAGTTTAAATTCCAGCAGCAAACTGAATTTTAGATACGACAGGTTAAGTGCGTGAATGGAGGAAGTCCAGCCCATTGCATAGAGCTTGCTGTTATACAGGGGAAATGTGTATACTTTATCTGGCCTCCCAGAGTCTGTGTGGGTGAAGAAAGAGGGTTTTGTCTCACAGGATGCTCTTGCTATCGTCCTCTCCAAACTTGTGCTGAAATGAGAGGGCCTCCTCCTGCTCTCCATCCCCTTTTCCCATGGTCCTAGAACCTGCGGCCCTTACTTCCTAGCAGTGACCAGCTGCAGGGGTTCCTGTGTGTTCTTGTAAATGCAAGAAATGGAGAAGAGGTGCCTATGAGATTGAGGGCAGCTTGCCCAGCGGCCTGGCCCTGCTCCACCCACCCGGCCCCCTCTTAGGCTCTCTGCCAAGGGGCACCCGGCAGCCCTGTGACCCAACCTGGTCCTCAGACCTATAGAAACTGCCCTTCCCCCACCCCAGCTGCACCATGACCAAGCTCCTGGGGCAGTTCTGTTCCCTTTGAACTAGGTGGGGAGCCTAGAAGGACTAGCTGGATGCAGACTTTCTGCAAAACCTACAGTGAGACATTTGTGACATTCCAGGCATAGAAAGGCTGGGACTGCGTGCTTCACATTGTCCTGTGTAAACTAGTGTCCTCAGCTGAAGGAGTTCTACAAAACAGCTTCAGCTGTTAATGGTTTGTTGTGCTCTTAGCCATGATTTCAATCCAAGTAACAGAAAGTAGGAATGTATCTGTTTAAAAAAAGTTAGCTTGCTTTTATGTAACAGAAACACCTCCAATGATAGTGGCTTATGCATGATATAAATTTTAGTTTGCATAAAGGAAGGTAAGATTAACTCGGGCTTTCTAGAGCTCATTTCCTTGTTATTCCTAGAGTGAGGACTATACCAGCTTTCAAGCTTTTTCGTCTCAGGATCCCTTTAAACCCTTAAAAGTTATTCAAGCCCCACAAAAATTTTTTTCTTTATATATGTTACCATGGCAGAAGTTAAATCTGAAAGTTTCTTATATGTTTGTTTAATCCATTTAAAATAATCATAAACTGATTGAATGTTAAGAGTAACACAGATTTATGAAAATATTTATATTGTATAAAACAAAAAAACTAGTGAAAAGAGTAACATTATTTTGTATTTTTGCAGATCTCTATCAGGTTTAATAAAAGATAATACAGCAATTTGAATCTCATATCTACCACTGTTACAATGTATTGTTTTGGTTTAAAAATATGGAGAAAATATTAGGCTTCATGTATATATGTGACTGGAAAAGGGAAGATTCTGTGAACCTTCTGATAAAGACTTTGGTCCTCTGTGTGTCCTCAGCCTAGTCTTTAAGAATTGCTGTCATAAGCCTTATAGTCTAGAATAGTTACTGGAACTCCAGCCATTACATCCACATCAAAGTATCATGATAGAGAAAAGGTTGAAGGAAGGATTGGTCCCCTACATTTAAGAATTCTTGGGAAGAATTCCTACAGAATTCCTACTTAGATCTCTTTGGCCATAACTTTCACGTGGGAACATTACATTGCAAGTGAAATGTTTTATTGGAGTAGCAATGTGCTCAGCTAAAACTTTCTTTTAAAAAAGAAGCAATTAGTAGTCTCTGCCACAGGAAGCATGAGTCAAAAGCATTCCAATAACCCATACACTTCATCTGTTGTTTCCATAGCTGCAGATGGTCAAAACACCACAGATCCCCCAGGAGTCCCCTGTGAAGAAATGACTGTGTCCGTTGCTACAGGATTGGTTTATGGTGTTTGAGTGGCTTTTAAAGTGTCTGCAGAGGGGCGGGGTATGGGAAAAGAGAGCAAGGTTTGGGTTCCCTAAGAAGTGCTGACTAAAACTGTGTTGTGAAATGGAAATGAAAGTCCCCAGAAAAGAAAGACCATCCTGGCAAGATGTCCCTGCAGCTACACAGACGTTCCTCTGTTTTCAAAGGCTTTGAATGATGCTTATAGAATAGCTGTCAAGGACAGAGTTTGTTGGGGAGAACATGAAAATGTTTTCTGTCAGCAAAGAGTAACGCGACAGGAGGTTCTCATAGTTAATAAGAAAGCATTAAGAATCAATTGCAAATACTTTTACTGCATATTTGCACCACTCATGATTCGAAGCACTTTGCATGTATTATTGATTCATTTAATCTTCATAGTGAACCTAAGGTGAAGCCACTGTTACTACTTTCATTTTCCTGGCAGGAGAGTTGAAGCAGAGAGAAGTTATGTAACTTGCCTGAAGTCACACAGTTAGTGAAGGGTGGATTTGGCCCTGTGTTCTATGTTCTGAAACCACTAAGCGACAGTGTGATAATGAGCTTGGAGCTGAGGCTCAACTATGAGGAAGTCCATTGAATCAGAGAAAAATTCATCACAATACAACTCAGTGATACAAAGAGTTAGTGATTAACCCTATATTACCTATAACTGGATGATGTAGTTTACATGTATTTGCATGTGCATTTCAATTTTCCCTGTGTTTAAAAGGGCATATTTGCTATTACAAAAAAAACTGTCCTTTGAATTTGTTAGAGTGGTATTTCTCTGGAAGAAGTGCTTGTCCAGGAAGGTAAGCCTCATGCACTCTCTACTCATTTCTTTCTACAGCCCAAACCTAGCACTGTGCCGTCCTCACAGCCTGTGGCTTCAAATCCACCTTCCATCATTAACCCCGTGGCAGCTACCTGAAGCAGGAGCATGTGCCTAGCAGGAAATAATCAGCCTCGTGGGATCTATGTTATTAACTCAAATCTTTTCAGCAGAGGATGCAAATTGGCAGCCTGCAGGTGAAATTTTGCTTATAGATATGCTTTATTTGGTTCATCAGATATAATTTTAAGTTCGTGGTATAATTATCAAAAAGAAAACAGATTTTCCATTATTTTTATTTATTTATTTATTTTTGTCAAAATTGAAAACCGAGATTCTGCATGAGAACCCAGAGGAGTTATTCTGCTCTTTTAGTTAGGCCATGTTCTCCCCAGTTCAGCTTGGCCGCTACCACCCCTGGCCTCTTCATGCAATTATGTTACCTATCTGTCCTCTAACGGGGTTCAGGTTTACAACCCTGTCTTTATATTAAACTTCAAATCATATTAAACCCTATCCTCTATTGTAGCAGAACCTGTTCTGAAATTACTCTACCTGCCATTTCCAGCTGAGCTGATTATTCAGTCATGGCTTATCTGCACGATGGGTTCTGCAATCAGGGGAGACACAGAAGTTATGATTCTGAACTGCCTGCTGATAGAGAAATGATGGGCTGGAGTAATGGGATAGGACAAAACCACAAAATGATGAGATAAATGTCTGCAGCATGGTAATGCAGAGCCTGGCACATAGTAGGAGGTAAGCATTTATTGCCAAAGACTTGATGGTTTTCTAAAGCTGCTCACATTTCCATTCTGCCCTGATTATCACTTCAGATATCAGTAGTGGTGAAAATGATCATTAAAGTCATTGACACTCCTCACCAACTATTTCTGGCTTTCTGCATTTCCTGATCTTGAGTTTGTGGGACCATGTAATTGGAGTTTTTTTTTTAAATACTTGTTTTTAACAGCAGCAAAATTGATGCAGTCCTGATGAAATCAGTCATCAAATGTTTACTAACAACCATTAAATTAGGATTTGAAAAAAATATGAATTTTAATGACTTGCACCATCATCAATTTAGTTATGAAAACACCTGTTTGGGCCCTATGTCCCCATGACTCATTGGTTCTACTTTTCTTTCTCTTTCTTTTGTTTTCTCTTTTCTTTTCTTTCTCCCCTTCCTTCTTTCCTTCCTTCCTTCCTTCCTTCCAGCCATCCTTCCTTCCTTTTTTCCTTCTTCCCTCCCTCCCTCCCTTCCTCCTTTCCTCCCTACCAAACAAGGTCTTACTATGCAGCACAGGCTGGACTTAAACTCACAACCTTCCTGCCTCCACCTCCTGAGGGCTGGGAATACAGGTGTGTGCCACCTTGTCTAGCTCTAGGTCCCTTTTCTGATATTGTCTGTTAGCCAGGAACTCTTCTCCAGCCCTTATCCTTTGCCTCTGAGCTGGCCAATGACAGAATTTTTCTTTTTGCTTAAGGACAGAGTTCCATCAAGCATCAAAACACAGTGACCTCAGAAAACAAATATGCAGGGGCTTCCCAGAGCTGCATTTTGTACAGAGTTATACTCACATCCCTCAGAGAATAAAAACCATTTGTTTCCCAGCTCTGCAGAGCCTTGGCACCATCCCTCCTGTGCGCGCTTGTGTGTGCAATGTTGACAGAGCTAGAAAAGATCTAGGTCCCACCATTCTTTGGAAAAGATGTGGGCCTGACTAATCTCCTCTGCAGGGTGATCCATTCTTACAGGTTTCTTGCTACATGTGCCTATTTTAACATCACTTTCATTACTGAATTCACCTTTGAAACTAGGGATGCATTTTCTTGTTACTGCTGTCATTTTAAAAATAAATCTCTTTTAAGTTTATTTTTCCCAAGGGCAAGAAGTGACCTACCCACTTGGAAGCACATGATCTCATCTGTCATTGGGAAATACCTGTGTGAATGGTAAAAGCTTCGTCTAATTTTTAGACATTTTTGGCCTGAAAAATGTGAGTTTGGGGGGGTCATTAATGGTTTTAATTTTATTGTTGGGGATGTTGGTTGTTAGCTCTTCATGTTAAACTTTTTAATATGATGTTTTAAAGTATTTCAGTAAATCTCTGTAATGCTATTAAGTAGACAGGACTGTCCAGTTGTAGGCTTCACAATGCACTGACTTAATCAGTGAAGTATTGCACATCCCCTAGACTGTGACTGTCCTCCTCAGTGGAAGACATCATTCCTTGCTTATGCTTAGCCCAATGCCCATAATATATTGGATGTCCAATATGTTTTCGTAATTGCTATTCTAAGCACCATGATAATGCACTCTAAACAATACAAGAAAATCCTCAGTCTTTATGAGCTAATAGTTTGGTGGATTCGATGAAATAAATATGTAGCCATAGCTGGTGGCTGTGAAGAAAACACTATTGGCTGAGAAATGTAATAGAAAACAAAGGGATGGTTGATGGGTCCTTCAGTAAAGTAGGAATTCGGAATCCCTGGGTTTTACTGTGTTCCACTCACCAGCAAAGTGACTTGTGGGGAAATTCTTTGACAATTTTGGCCTTCTGGGTCTCCAACTGTTATACAAAAAAATTAATCAGGCACATAGAAACTCTTTGAAATTATAGCTCTTGAATGCATCTTTAAAATTTTCAAACAAAGCAGATAGAGAAAAGTTGCCTACTGCTTTAGCTGCATGCCATAGGTTTTGGTATGTTTGATTTCATTCTCATTCATCTCAAAGTATTTTCTAATTTCCTTTGTGATTTTTTTCTTTGACCTATGAATTTCCCATATCTTTCCATTTTTATTTGTAATTTCATTCCATTGTAATTGAGGAAAATACTTTGTATTACTTAAATTCTTTTAAATTTATTTTAGACTTGTTTTATGGATAACATATGGTCTATCCTGAAGAATGTTCCATATGCACTTGAGAATAATACAGAAAGTGCCCCCCAAAGGTATACACATTTTAAGTATAAAAATTGTAATACTCAAGATACACTGATAACAAAAGATGACTACAAGTCACATTTGACTATTGCAATTACAAAATGTTACCAAAGACATTCAATTCAATTTTGAAAAGTAAGACATATATAATATAACTTAAAATGTGTATATATTTTTGGTACCCCTTGTGTTTCTTTTGTTATTGATTAAAGATTTGCTTTTGTTTTGTTCTCTTTTCTTTTCTTCTTGTTTTCAATCTTGGTGGTAGTTAGGGGTGGAACCCAGAGCCTGGCACATGCTTTGCAAATGCTCTAGCACTGGAATGTACTCCTAGCCTATTTTAATTTTTTTTTTTTTAAGAAAGGGTCTTGCCAAGTTATGCAGGCTCCCTCTGGCCTTGAACTGATGATCCTGCTGTTTCTGCCTCCCAAGTCACAGGGATGGCAGGCATGTGCCATTGTACACTGCTGAGTAGAGTTTTCTATAGACCTCTGTTAGGTCCAGTTGGGATATATGTTGTTCAAATGTTCTATTTTCTTATTCATCTGCTGTCTAGTTGTTCTATCCATTGTCAGAAGTATTTTGTTGTTGTTGTTGTTGTTGTTGTTGTTATTTAATTTTTTTTGAAACAGTCTCTTTATGTAGCACCCATGGCCTTGAACTTGCTATCTTCCTGCCTCTACCTCCCAAGTGCTGGGATTATAGAAGTGTGCCACCAAGCCTAGCTATAAATGGTGTTTTGAAGTCATCAATTCTTATTGTTGAATTGTGTATCTCTCCCTTTACTTCAGTCAGGCTTTGTCCTCTATATATTGGGGCTGTGTTAGATATATGTTGTTGTTGTTGTTAGGTGCTGTCAAGTCAGGTCCAACTCATAGCGACCCTCATAAGGTTTTCAATAGCTGATTGCTTCCAGATTGCTTTGAAAGTAGATTGCCACATCCTTCTCCCATTTTTGCAGTGTTGGGGATTGAACCAAGAGCCTTACAGAGTGCAGAGCATCACTGTACCAATTGAACTAAACCCCAGCCCATGTTAGATGTATATGTGTTTTAATTATTACATAGTCTTGATGTTGTTGTTGTTGTTGTTGTTATTATGTGCTGTCGAGCTGGGTCTGACTCATAGTCACCCTATATACAACAGAGGGGAACACTACCTAACACTGTGTCATGCACACATTGTTTTTTATGTTGAAGCCACTATGTCAATACATCTAGTTGAGGGTCTTCCTTTTTCTTAGTGACCCTCCACTCTCTCAAACATGATGTCCTTCTCCAGGGATCAGTCACTCCTGACAACATGTCCAAAATACCATCCTTGCTTCCAAGGAGCACTCTGGTTGCACTTCTAGGATGGATTTGTTGGTTCTTTTGGCAGTCCATGGTATATTCAATATTTATCTCCAGCACTATAATCCAAAAGCATCAATTCTTCTTCTGTCTCCCTTATTCACTGTCTAGATTTCACAATCATGTGACACAACTAAAAATACCATGGCACACCTTCATTTTCAATATGACATCTTTATTTTTCAACAGGTATTTTGCAAACAGCTTTTCCTAAAGCAATCTGATTTCTTGACTGCTGCTTCCATGGGCATTAACTGTAGAACCAAGTAAAACAAAATCTTAGATAATTTAGGTCTTTTCTACATTGATCATGAAGTTGTAAACTGACCTACTTGTAATGTTTGTTTGTTTACTTCATATTGAGGTACAATCCATACTGAAGGCTCTGTTCTTTGATCATCAATAAATGTATCAAATCCTCTTCAGTTTCAGCAAGTAAAGTGAAGTCATCTGCGTAATGCAGGTTATTAATGAATTTTTGTCCAATCCTGATACCATGTTCTTCTTCATAAAGTCCAGCTTCTTAGATTATTTCCTCATGATAGAGATGGAAGGGATACAGTGAGAAGACAGAGCCCTATCGCATACCTTTCCTGGGTTTGATCCAGGCAGTGTTTCCTTGTTCTGTTTGAACTTCTGCCTCTTGCTCCATGTACAGATCCCTCATGAGCACAATTAAATGTTCTGTTATTCCCATTCTTGCAATGTTACCCATAATTTATTGTGATCCCCACAATCAAATGCCTTTGCATAGCCAATAAAACATAGACATCTCTGTAATATTCTCTGTTTTGGGCCAATATCCATCAGACATCAGCAATGCTGTCCCTGGTTTCATGCCCTCTTCTGAATCTGGCTTGACTTTCTAGCAATTCCCTGTTAATATACTGCTTCAGTTGCTTTTGAATGATCTTTAGCAAAATTTTACCAGTGTGTGATATTAGTGATACTGTTTAATAATTTAGCAATCAATTGGATCCCCTTTTTGGGGAATAGGCACTAACATGGATCTTTCTGGCCAGGTACTTGTTTTTCAAATCTCTTGGCATAAACAAGTGAGCACCTCCGGTGCTGTGTCTCTTTGTTGAAACATCTCAGTTGGTATTCCATCAATTCCTGGATGCTTTTGTTTTGCCCATGCCTTCAAGGCAGCTGCTACTTCTTCCTTCAGTACATTGGTTCCTGATCATATGTAACCTCTTAAAATGGTTGATCAATCACCAATTCTTTTTGGAATAATGACTTTGTGTATTTATTCCATCATCTTTTGTATTCTTGATAGAGTGATCCTCTTATCATTATATAATGTTTTGTCTCTTATAAAAACTTTTCTTTTCAAATATTATTGCTCTTAGGGTAGCCACTCCAGTTCTCCTACTATCCTTGCATGGTATATATTTTTCCACTCATTTATTTTCAATCCTTTGTGTCTTTGAATCTAAAGCATGTTTCTAGTAGACATAGTCGGATCATTATTTTTAAAAATTCATTCTGCCCATCATTGTTTTTGATTGGACTGTTCATTTCATTTCCCTCCAGTGCAATAGTAATGTAGAATTTATACCTGTTATTTTCTAATTGTCTTCCATGTATTTCACACCTTTCTGGTCCTCTATTCCTCCATTTCTGCCTTTTTTTGTGTTAGATATTTTCTATGTACCATTTAAATTTCCTTTTCATTTTGTTTCCTACATATTTTAGAATTATTTATTTAGTGTTTGCCCTGAGGATTGCAATTTACATCCTAATTTATGATTATCTACTTTGAATTAATACTAACTTAATTTTAATGGTATATTGAAAAATTCTTCTGCACACTTATTGCATAAAAATCACATCTTTATATACTTTGTATCCATTGACACAGATTTATAATAATAACTATGCAATTGTTCTTTAATTCATACAGAAGGGAAAACTTGTTGAAATAAAAATTCATTAATTCTCATTTTTTTAAAAAAAAATCTCAGGACATCTTAAATTCTTCTTCATTTTATAGATACTTGACCTGATATGGAATTCTCAGTTGACACCTTTTGTTTTTCTTTTAGCATTTTGAATGTGTTTTTTCTCTGTGTCCTGCCCTTTATAGTTTCTGATGAAAAGAAAGAATCTTATTAAGGGTTCTTTGTATATAGTCACTACCTTCTTTCTGCTTTCTTCTCTCTTCCCTTTGTTTTTAGAGAATTTGATTATGATATGTCTAGGTGTGGATCTCTTTGAACTGATCCTACATGCAGTTTATTGAATTTCTTGGATGTACATATTAATATTTCAATCAAGTATTGGGACATTTTCAGCCATTATTTCTGCCCATTTTGCTTTCTTTTCTTCCATGATTCCTGTTACACATATTTTTGTATGCTTGGTGGTGCACCATAGGTATTTGAGGCTTTGCTCATTCTTTTATCCTTCTATTCCTATGGCTGGATAATATTGACTGACCTATCTTTAAGTTTGCTGATTATTCTGCTTGCTCAAATCTGCTGTTGAACTCCTTTAGTTAGATTTAAAATTATTGTGCTTTTAAACTCTAGGATTTCTATTTGACTCTTGTTCATAATTTCAATTTCTGTATTGATATTTTCTGTTTGGTAAGACATTATTCTCCTTTTCTTTAGTTCTTTAGAGATAGCTTCCTTTAATTCTTTGAACATATTCAAAATAGATGATCTTGTTTTTGATTTATTTATATGTGGTGTTGGAGATGGAACCCAGAGCCTCACACATGCTAGATGAGCACCCTATCACTGAGTTCTAAAATGGGTGATTTAAACCTTTGTCTAGTAAGTTCAAAAAAAATATTGTGCTGCCTCAGGCATAGTTTCTATTGATTGCTCTCTTTCCTATGTATGGGTCATACTTTTTCTTGTTTCTTTATGTTTCTCATAATTTTTTTGTTGAAAACTGGATATCTTAAATAATGTAAATGCACAACTTCCCAGGGCTTATTGTCTCTGAATTAGTTTTGTAAATCTGTATACTTTGCAGTGTCAAAGCTACTGAATTCTCTGTTTGGTTAACTTTGTGGCCAGCAAGTTGTCAGAGATTTCTTTAACCAAGGTAAAAGCTTAGGGTCTTCTTAGTTCTTTTCTGATTATATTTAGGGACCTGGACATGATGGTAGTCCCATAAGTAACTCATAGAAAGAATTACTGTAAGTGCACAATTTATATATTCACATATGTTTCATTCATACCAGAATAGCAGAAACACTATACAAAATCAACTGTTTGCTTTGGGGTGCTGGGGATTGAACCCAGGGCCTCACACATGTTAGGCAAGTACTCTACCACTGAACTACATCTATGGCTACAACTCAACTGTTTTATTTTACATTTTGATATAAGAACACTTTACCAACATTTTTAACCTTTGGCTTACTGATAAGGAACAATTGGCAAGAAGGGCTACCTTATCTTTTTCTTTCATTTATAGGATCACAGTGGAAAAACTTTAGAATATGCCTAGTGCAGAGAAAAGTAAAATGAGTCAGAAACAATATGATAGTTCCTAGGTCATTCGTGTTTGTTCAACACCGGTACCTTTGACAGTTGGAAGTAAATTCTTGTTTGAAGGCAAACCACAGCCTTTCAGGGCTGTCAGCACCCTCGCTTTCTCAGTTATAGAGGCAATGAGCTTGCTCTGCACTGCTTTGAGTCCCACTGACTTCCATGCATTGAGAATCCATCAGAATTCTTTGCTTGTGGGACATCCAGAGTGCTACATGCAAATGGGGCAACAAGGACCAGTGAACCTGCATGTTATACATATTTCCCCTGCTCGTGCACACAGGCCATTGCTCCATTGGACTTCACTTATAAAACACAATTTCAAAGATCAATTAAGAAGTTCAGGGTGTCCCTAAGAGAGCATTCAGCTGACTATGGGCTCCTGTGTAACTGGATAGGCCTCACACCCATGAAACTGGCTCTGTGGGGTTCCCTTTCTTGTTGATGGGAAAGAAAAATTAACTATTTTATTTATGGTGTCAGTGTACCCAGCTAAGAATCTACATATCCTGTCCTTTTCACATTTTGTTTCTAATTAAAAAATAAAGATTATATGTATTTATTATGTACAACATGTTGTGGGAAACAAGTGGATATACATTGTGGAATGGCTAAATTGAGCTAATAAACATAGGCATTGCTTTTCTTTCTCTTTCTTCCTTCTTTCTTTTCTCTCTTTCTTTCTTTCTCTTTCTTTCTTTCTTTCTTTCTTCCTTTCTTTTTCCTTTCCTTTCCTTCCTTTCTTCCTTCCCTCCTTCCTTCAAGTGTGGTGAAGAAACTTAAAATCTACTCTTAGAAATTCCCGGAATATAATACACTGTTAATAACTGTAGTCACCATATTGCACAATTGATTACTTTGAAATTATTCCTCAATGTACCACTGAAATTTCATATACTTTGACCAATGCTTCCTGGTGTCCTCAGACTTTCTTGAAGCTTGAGTGATAGCATGATAGTTCTGACTACTGAAAGGAAAGCAGAAGACTCAATCCTGCTGGGATTTCTGGAAAAACCCTGCTTTTAAGACACATCTTCCTCCTTGTTTTCTATTTATTGCTGCCTGAAATGGAGAAGTACCACTAGGAGGGGCAGTAAGGGGCCCAATGAGCACTGTGAATAAAAACGGGAACTTTGATAAGGAGCTGGAATAGGAAGCTGGAAGGATGTGGGTCTCCCAAGCCTTTGCAAAAGCCCAGGACTGTAACCCTCCTGTTGTTGTTGTTAGGTGCCATGGAGTCCGGTCCAACTCATAGCCCCAACCCAATAGTACAACAGATGAAACACTTCCAGGCACTATTGTCAGTGTTGTCTTCCATTCATAGGGTTTTAAATGACTGATTGTTTTGGGAGTGGGCTGCCAGGCCCTTCTCCCAAGCCTATAGTACCTGATATTCCCAGGCAGTCTCCCACCCAAGGACTAACCAAGCAGGACCCTGCTTAGCTTCTGAGATCTGACTGGATAGGTGGCCAGGAGGCTATAGCTGCAGACTGTAAACCTCTGCTCCTTGTTATATGTTGTTGTTGTTGTTGGTTGTTGTTGTTGTTATGTGCCTTCAAGTTGTGTCCTACTCATAGCGACCCTCATAGGATTTTCAATGTCTGATTGTTTCAGGAGTGGATTGCCATGCCTTTCTCCCATTTTTTGTGGTGCTAGGGATCCAACTCAGGGCCTCACAGAGTGCAAAGGAGCACTCTACCAACTGAGCTAAATCCTAGCCCCTCCTTGTTATATAAGAAAATTAAATACTTCTTTGAGGAAGTTACCATTTTTCAAGTATGTGTTACTTGCTGCAGCATGCAATCATAACTCATATCTATTAATTTTGAACACTACATTTATCGTGTACTAAATTCCCACAGATTAGTGATTTTCTTTCTGTATTCTTAAGTTGTCTCACTGATTTCTGTGCTAACATCACACTAGTTTAATGGCTTTATAGTATGTTTTGCAATCTGTTAGAGAAATGCCTTTGTTCTTTTTTCTAAAGTCTTAGTTATTTTTTTCCATATTCACTTCCATATGAATTTTAGAACATGGTGGTTAAATTCCATGAAAATGAGTAGAATGTTGATTAGGCTCATGTTGAATTTATGGATTAATTTGGGAAGAATTGAAATTTTAACATTTTCAGGATTTCCATCAAGGAACAGAGCATAACTCTCCATTTATTCAGATCTTACTTATATCCTTTACTGTATTTCAGTTTTACTTACTTAGGTCTTGCACATTCTTGTTAGATTTATTGCTAGATGTCTTGTCTTTGGTTGCTGTTATGAGTGAGATTTTTTCCCCTATTGTATTGCCAAATTCACTTTTATTAATTTATAGTAAAGCCATTATTATTTTCTTAATCTTAATTTTGTATTCAACCATCTAGATTGATCTCTTATTTTCCTTAGATGTTTGTTAGCAACCCATTTCAGCTCTAAAAGTGCTAAAACTTAAATGTTACAGAACTTTGCAATTGGAAAAAGTTTAACCAGGTCAAAGGACAAGCTTCCTGGAAAAAATGAAATTTCATTGTACCATTATTTAAAGCTGTCTTGTTCTTTTGGTGGCAATGTCTCCAAGTATATTTGTTTATTTTTAATGACAGGGTTCTGAGAGTTCTCCCATGATCTTCTGCATTCTGTATTGTTTAAACTCTACCTCCATGATTATTCCCAAAGGTGACTGTCATAAACTGTAAAGATTGCTACAAAACATCCCCAAATATCTCCAACATTGCTCACAGTGTTTTACTGATAATCAATGTCCTCTATCATCCCAAAACCAAAGATTTAAAACCTAAATTTAGATTTCTTTCTGAGGGAATATGTTCAAAGGTCATAGCCAAAGTTTATAGTAAACATTTAGAGTTTTGGCTTCAAAATCAAAAAAGAACTTTAAATAGTTCTGAAAGCCAAGAAGTCATATCATTTTCTCACTTCCCAATCCACCTCATATTCCCAAGCCCTTTAAGAAATGTGTATCCTATTGATAGTGTTTTTTAAAAAAAAAAACTAGCACTCAACCCTAATGTCTTGCTTTTGATCATGGAAATATATATGGTTTAATGAACCAGGAAAGTTCAAACTTGACCCTTCCTGCAATAGCCGGGAAGATGTCATGCATGTATTTTCACATCTGGAACATTTTAAGTCCTTCTATCCTAAATGAGCAGTGTAGAAAAGAAGTAAGAAGAGAAAAAAAATCTTTATTTTCCAAATAGATAAGCCTCTGAAATTTTTCCTGAAAATCTTTGCAGGTACCTCTGAGAGGTATTGATTTTAGAATCAAGAGGCCTGTGTGAAAACCTGGCTCCAACATTTACTATTTCTGCCACTCCCATAATTCATTCTCAGCCTCCCTAAGTCTAATTTCACTCATAAGAATGTTGTGAGAATAAGGTGAGGCTTCAAAAAAAAAAAAGAAAAAAGAAAAAAGAAAAAAGAAAGAAGCATGTAAACTGTAAAGTGCATTGTTGAGCACTCTCCGTCTTCGCCAGTACCCACATTTGGAGAAGTATAAGCCAAAGGGGAATAAAACCCTAAAATGGCCTCAATACATGGGAAAATCCTACTTAAGCATGCTCAGAACCTCACAAAATCTATAATTAAAGTAAAATGCATGACTTCTGGATAAAATATTGATGAAAATGCTCAAAAACAAGTCATAAAATATAAATGCAAAGTAGCTAGCATTGTTTTGATGTTTGAACGAGTGACTTAGAAATCTAAAGAAAAATGACAGCATGATTAAATCAAATGCACAGAGCTGCTTAATTCTCATCAAGCCCCCTACCTAATAGATCTCCCTAGGGATAAAGAGCATGATTTCTTGATTGTGTGTGGGAGCTACTGGCTTTAAGATTATCAGAAGCAGCAGCAGCAACATCATCATCATTGCATTAATTTCCTATTGCTGATGTAACAAATTAGCAAAAATTTAGTGGGTAAAGACAACCCTGATTTATTACTTCATAGTTCTGGAAACCAGAAGTCCAAAAAGTCTCTTCAGGGAAATATTCCTTCAGATAACTTTCAGGGAGAATCTGTTTTTGCTTTTCTGGGTTGTGGAGGGTGCCTGCATTCCTTGGCATATAGCTCCATCCTTCCATCACTCCAAGCTCTGCTTCCATGACTACATTGACTTCTCTGACCTTCCTGCTTCTATTTTATAAGGACCTTTGTGATTAGCTTGGCCCCACTTACATAATTCAGCAAACCTTCCCCAATCTCAGATCCTTAACTTAATTACATCTCCAAAGTCTCTTTTGTTATGTAAGGTAAGATATTCACAGGTGCCTATGACTGTGGACATCTCTGAGGTAGGGACATTATTCAGCCTCATCACAATTATCAACAACAGTTAACACTTAGCATTTTTTCTGTATGGAACACTGTTCCAACTACCTTATACATAT
Organism: Pedetes capensis; assembly: GCA_007922755.1. Taxonomy (NCBI): domain Eukaryota; kingdom Metazoa; phylum Chordata; class Mammalia; order Rodentia; family Pedetidae; genus Pedetes; species Pedetes capensis. The sequence goes on from VMDO01003955.1 coordinate 37,026, forward strand.
TATACCACAAAAAAAAAACATTACAAAGAAGATATTATTGTTTTCTCTACTTTAAGGTGATGACATTGAAGCATGGGGAGATTAAGTAATTTGCCTAAGGACCTTAACCCAGATAGGCTGACTCTAGAGCCCAACCTCTTCATGAATATTCTCTTAAGAAGAGAACAGACTGGCTCACCAGACTTATAGGAAGCAGCCACCACTAAATATAATTTTAAAGAGGCAATGGTTTTAAAGCAGCAAAAATAATAGCAATAACTTACATTTTTATAGTGGTTTGCAATTTACAAAGCATATTCCCAGCAATTTTTCATGAAATTTTTCCATAGTTCTACAGCTCAAAATAATTTTCTCTTTCACTCAATCCTTTACTTTTTAAATTTATTTAAATAGCATGGGTTCATATTATGCCTTTCACTAGAATCTATGCACTTGTCTGTTTGCTCTATCTGTTCAACTATGAGCCCTTTAAGTCAAGATAGAAACAATCCCTACCCCACCCCAAAAAATTATAGTGAATTGATACTGGAAGTATTCAATAAATATGTGTTCAATTGAATAATATACCTGAGGCAAAGTATCATTTTGAATATACATTTGTTGTTGTTGTTAGGTGTTGTCAAGTCGGATCTGACTCATAGTGACCCTCATACAGTTTTCAATGGCTGGTTGTTTCGGGATTGTTTATAGGAATGGGCTGCCACACCTTTCTCCCATTTTTTGGTGCTGGAGATTGATTCTGAGTCCTCAGAAAGTACAGAGCAGCATTCTACCAACTGAGCTAAACCCTAGCACCTTTGAGAATACTATAGAACCTAAAATAGTAGAATGATAGATTTTTTTGATGACTCCTAGTGAACCATGACTTCTGGTATTCATGTCCTTGTACAGTCTTCTCTCAATTTGGCTCTGGGATGACTCTATAATTTAACCCATTGAATATAAGGAAAGTGATGTGTTGATTCTGGCTCCAGTCCTTTCTTGCCCTAGAAATTTCAGTTTCTGCATCTTGGAACTCTGAATCTTGGAATACTGTTTTGGAACTCAACCACCATGTTGTGAGGCAGCCCAAGGAACCATGTGGAGAGGTTTTAGGGAAGAGAACCAAAGCCCCCTACCAACAGCACTGAGTCCCAGCTGAGCTTCCATGTGACTGCAATCATTTGACACCATAGGGAATAGAAAAATTGCCCAGACAACCTGCAGAATTAATTGTTATTTTTGAGCTTCTAGGTGTGGGGGCATTGCTTATACAGCAATAGATAGCTAGAATACTAGGGCAGCCATATTTTTGCAGCACAAGAAAGATTCAGTGAGATCATGAATTCTTGGTGAAGGAGTTAAGACACTGCCACTTATATGCCATTGAATGGCTCCTATAGCTTGGAGTAGTATCTCCTTGTAGAGATTGAGTAGCAAAAATTATTTTTGGTTTTCAGAGTTTGGGAAAACAAATAGTCCAAGAATGGATTGCTGGGACCTCAAGCTGATTTGAATTCCCCAGAACCCAAGTCTTGGGGTCCTCTGTCTTGTTTTGAGGACTTGGTAACTGATAGATGCTTCCTTTGTCCTTTTCCAGTGGTTCCACCATCTGACTGGGTGGTTTTATTTCTGGTTGGGAAAAGTAGACATGTGCATGTAGTCTTTGGACTCCCTATGGGCCACATAAGAATGGGCCTTGGGCTAGGAACACTTTCTCACCAAGTGACAAGGAGCCCACTCAGCTTCTGCCGGGCTTACCACCTGCCTTGTTCAGGCTCATTGTGTATTCTTTTGCTCTGCTTAAGCACATGGCTTGGTGTTTCTCAGACATACCCTCAGCCTCCTGAATTCCACATCCCCAGGGGAGGGGCAAGGTCCTTGCAACACCAAGTGGGGTGTGTGCAGCTGTATTGCCTTCACCTTCATGGCTGTGGAGTAGCCCCTTGATGCTGTGCCCTCTCTCTCCTCTCTTGCTGTAATTACAGAGCCAGGTGTGTATGTTGTCTGCTCTCAGTGACCTCTGGTCATGCACTGGTCTTTTTCTGGAGTGGCACTTCCCTGCCTTTTAACCTTGCCTGCACTCATGTTGTATTCTATCATGTGGCACACCCTGACCACCCAGTAAGGGTGAGACACTTGCTTTGCAGGTTTTAAGCTTCTCTCTTCATGTGCTATCTTTGATTTAGGACTCTTTTTCAGGCTCTAGTTTTCCACTGTGAGGAAAAATAAGAAACGTGGACAAACACTGATTCCATCCCTGAAGCCCAGTGACCCCAGGTGCCTTAAGAGATGTTTCTTGGAGACTCTTGTGGCTGAGCTTTGAGGCTCAGAAGATGCCATGGTGTTGAGTCACAACAGTTTCATGTGCTAGTGACATCATGGAGGATCCAAGTGACCACAGAGACATGACAGAGGGGGTGTCCTGAGTGGATATGGAGAAGATACCCTTCCCACTCCGTGTTCTTCCTTGCTCACCCTTCCTTCCACTCCTTTCTGAGACTATATAGAAGAATGTAAGGTCACTGGCCCTATGGGCATCTAGTCCAGCATCAGCTTCTTTTGCATGTTATTTGTTTGGAGAAGGAGCAAGATGAGTGGAGGATAGTATGGGACCTGAGATTTTTCTGAGAGGCAAGAGGGAGGAGAATCACTGGTGACGAGGGAGATGGAGAATGCAGCAGAGGGCCTAACTACTCCCTCCCCTTCTCTTTATCTACCACCAGATGTAAACTCCATTCTACATTGACATCAGGGTCATGGGAGGAATGGAACCAAGGCTGATATAATAATTGTTCAAAGTAGCAGTGGAGGCTACTGTGGGAAGAGTGGAGGCTACTTTGGAGGCTACTGTGGGAAGGCAAGGTGAGAAGTAGCTGAAATCCTTGCACCAGGAAAGAACCCAACTCCTTATTCTCTAGCTTTGCTCAGAGACAGAATCTTGTGGTTTTGTAAACAAGATAGTACAGTTGTTAACATAAAGCATATATAGACAGCTTGAAAAAATGAGTGGTTGAATTGTTCATTTAGTTAACACATATTTATTAGAACTTATTGTCTGCCAAGTCCTGTTCTAAGCATTTTACAAATAGTAATTTATTGGATTGTCGTAACTATCCTGTATGATAGATATTCAGAATTCAATACTATTTTTATCTCCATTTTGCAAATGAGGAAGCTGAGGCCCAGAAGGATTAAGGATTTTGTACAAGATAGAGTTGCCAGATTTACCAAATAAAAATGACAAATATCCAGACGAAGCTGAGTTTCAGAATAGCAATTGATAATTCTTTAGTAAACTTGTATCCCATATATCATCTGCTCATAAATTTTTGCTAACAAACTAAATATTATATGCAATATCTGGAACATACTTACATTAAAAATTCTTTGTTTATTTGAAATTCAAGTATAACTAGACATACTGTAATATATCTGGAAAGCTAAGCTCTAAGAACAGATTTCTAATAAGTGATGGATTGGAAATTAAGCCCAGAAAGGTGGTTTTCTAGTTCAGGGTCCTAAGCATCTTGTGATACTGCCTCTTCACTAAAGACTGGAATGCTAACACAGCTCAAAAAATACTAATCAAGATACTTTTTCTCTGTTGTAGCCCCTTTGAGAAAGAATAATAGGTATTTTCTCTTTTGTGTCTTGGGAGAGTGGCCAGGGATGTTTGTCCTGTATTCAAACTTCCCTGGGTCCAAGATAAAATTGAGAAGTATTCATTTCCCAATGTCCAGATGCTAGAAGCCAAAGGGTTGTGTTGCTTAAAGGATAAAGGGGCTCTGGCTCAAAGCTAGGATATTCCAGGTCCTGGAATGGCCTGTGACTTTCACCAGAGTGGGAAGAACAAAAATACACCTGGCTGTACATGTACCTGGAGAGGCTGCACACTGTATGCCACACTTGGGAACCTCAGCCAAGAGCTCAGCAGCCAGAGGTTGGCACAGTGAGAAGAAAGCCATGTGCCCTCCTGGTGGGCCATGAAGGCAGCAGGTGAAAAACCTAGAAAAGGTTGCTGCTGTGACCTCACCCAAAGTCTTTGCATAAGCCGCAGAATTCATGAATGACTTCCACAGAAGAAAAAGGAGTGGATTTTCATTCCACACTCTGTGGAAACCCACCCCAGTTTTGTTTTAAGACTGTATTTGATGAGCAGTTACTTGGTACATGGCACCTACTTATTGTGCTTTCTCAATCAAGCATAACAACATCCTTATTACCATATGGACCAGGTCGTGAAGCTAGAGAGAGTTTGCACTTGTAAACATAGATCATTTCAATCTAAAACTCATGGTCTTACCACCCTCTTTGTATTCTCTCTCCCAATTCAAAACCCAATTTTATACTTGAGCTTAATTTAGCAATTTCATGTGCTGAAGCTAGGGGAGGTAGTTCAAGAACCAGGTAGAGGAAACTTATTCTTCTTGAACTCTACAGAGGAAAATCATCCTCAAATATCAAGTGCTGCTGGATGAAAGAGATTATAATTTAAATAGAGTTGCTTTTTTTCAGAATTAAATGCCCTCCTTCAAAACATCCTGCATCTAAAAATGTAAACATGGATCCTGGTTAGAGAATATGAAGCATTAGTGGACTGACCTCCTCTGTTCAGTACAACCTCTGGTGTGATGTAGCCCTGCATTTGGTCATGTGTGCCCTGCACCTAGATTTTTCTTCCACAGTCACAGCCATTTCTCTACAGTCAGAGCTCTAATGGACCTCATGATGGGGCCTAAAGGGACCAGAAAGTCAGTACATTCAAAATAGTCAAAGATGTTTACAATGCAAATCAGCAATTAATAGCAATATCCCCCCAAAGTCAAATCTTTCATATAAGCAATACTAATTATGCTATTTAGTTTTGTTTTTCCAAGGCAAATGACAAGAAAAATGTATAACCAAGGGGCTGGTTGACAGAAGTGAAGAAATATGAGACAACTAAAACAGAGAACGAAAAATAATGAGAAAACTGATTAAAAGAACTGAATCGTGTGACTTGCTCTACTGGTAATGAGCCTGAACTAAACGAAGAATGTGGTTGCATGTGGTTTATGGAACCTGCGGGAGAGATACAGGGAAGAAGTTTCCTCCCAATTTTGAACTGGATTTTGTTTTCAAACTGGGTGGATAATGTGAACCAGCATGAGGAAGCACATTAACACTGGTCCTACCAGAGGAGCTGCCCCCATAGACAGTATTTACTTTTTACCCCTCTGCCCTTGGAGTCTATTCTGCCCAGGGTTACCTGAAATTTCACACCTTGTTGTTGTTGTTCTTGGGTGCCGTGGAGTCGGTATCCAACTCAGCAACCCTCACAGGGTTTTCAATGGCTGACTCTTTCAGGATTGCCTTGGGAGTGGATTGCCAGGCCCTTCTCCCATTTTTGCGGTGCTGGGAATTGAACTTGGGACCTCAGAGACTACAGCGCAGAGCTCTACCAACTGAGCTAAATCCCAGCAATTTCACACCTATTCGTACTCAATTCCATCTTTCCACATCTGTGCATTCACTGCTTTCCCTTCTGCACCTTCCTCCACCTCAGGCATGCTTAACAAGAATCTTATATTTATCTGCTCCATGTACCTTCCATTCTGTAACCATTTCCTTGGCTGTATAATAAATCTCTCAAAGGACTTAGCTTCAAAACAACAGAAATTAATTTTCTCATTGTTCTGGAGGCCAGAAGTCTGAAATGAAGATGTTAGGTGGACCTCATTTGCTCCAAAGACTCTAATGGAGAGCCTTTGCTTCTCCAAGCTTCTAGTGTCCCCATATGTTCTTTGGCTTGTGGCTGTAGAACTCCGATCTCTGCTTCTGTCTTCACATGGCCTTCCCCTTCTCTCCTGCCTTTCTTTTACAAAGAACACTGGTCACTAGATTTAGGGCTCACCCAGATCCTTCAGCATAATTTCATCTTGAGATCCCTAACTTAATTACATCTGCAAAGACCACTTTTGAAGTGAAGTCACAGTTGCAGCTTCCAGTAGACACATCTTGGAGGGAGCCACCACTGACTCCACAACCCCGCTATTCTTAAATACAACGAACTCTTGCTCCCTAGATAACAGGTCATGAGCCAAAAAGGAATCTCTTCTTAATCTACCACAGTATTTTTTAAACATCTCCTTTTTTCATCACTCCAATTTTCTTACAAACCCAAGCTATTCCAGATCATCCGTCTCTTGTAGGGTCCTTCTCAAAACTCCCTGGACAGTTCTAGTCCACTTGGCCTTTGAGTTTTATACAGTCAGCAATTTCTGTAGTAGATTTTCTGTCCATGATCCTCCCTTCATTGCTTTATTATGTATATCAACTTGGTTTTCCAAACAGGTAGCTTTATGTCCTGTTTGTTTGAGAGAGTCCTTCATTAAGCTTGTTTGTCTCAGAATCCTTTCTGGGTGGCACACCCTAGTCTCCAAATCCTGCTTTGTATGCTACCGCTAGCTAGAACACTGTCTCTCTTTTGGAGGGAGGATTTGAAGGACAGTTGACAGAAAGGATTCTGCTCAGTGAGTGATGAGTGATGTGGAAGGGAGGCTAGGCCTGGACTTGCAAATTTGGAAGCTAACATAGGGATAGTGTAGATCTGAAGGAGAGAGTTGGCATATAGAAATGTTGCCATGTGGTTTAAGACTTCTGTTCTATGCATTAGGGGGAGGAAAGAGCATGTTCTAGCAGCTTAAGGTCTCAGTTTCCCTATGTAAAATTGTCCAAGAGTAAGTAGCTTCTGAAGTTTGAGTCACTGATGGAAACTTATTATTGGTTTGGTGAAATATGGTCTATACAAGTTTGTAAGCTAAACATTCCACATATGATTCAGTAACAATTTAGGGGATGTTTTTCTGTTGTTACTTCCTCTACCCAAAGAATCAAGAGATTCTTCATATGAGGAAATGTGCTCATAGAACTATAGCCTTATCTTTTCCTCCTTGTCTCTTTCAGCAAGCAAAACACAGGGAGTAGGGGCCAGTTCAAGAGCTCAGCATCTTGTTCTTTAGTTTGAGGGAACAATCTGGACTTTCTTGCCATCATTACTGTCTAATACATCAAAACAGTGTGGCAGTTTCCTAAAAAGTTAAACATATACCTTCCCTGTGATCTAACAGTTTCATGCCTAGGTATTTAACCAGAGAAATAAGTTGTATGCTCATAATAAGAGTGGCATAGGAATATTGACAGAAAACACTTCATGATAGCCCCATACTGGACAAATCCCAAATGTTTATCAATGGAAGAATTGATAAACATGAGATAGTCATTTAATGGAATACAAATCAGCATTGTGTGCGTGTATGTGTGCTGAGGTTCAAACTCTGTCTTATATATGGTAGTCAAGTGCTCTACTGACTTATATCCCCACACTCCTAATTGGCAAATAGCCAACCATTGATTCAATCAATCAATCAACCTGTGGATCCTGCCTCCAAAATGTATCTGCTTCCCTCCATCCCTTCTCACCACCCTTAGTCTAAGCTTCCATAGTCATCACTTGCTATGATGAATGCCACAGTCTTCATTTGGCATCTCATTATTTTTTCTTCCTTCTTTAAATCCATTCCCTTTCAGGGGCTGACCTTTTCCTTTTGGATAAAGTCTAAAAGCTCTGTCATGCACAAAGCCCTACAGTATCTATTCTTTCCTGATGTTTCTGCTGCTGTGCCCTGGTTCATGGCTGCACTCTTTCTGGAGGTTTTGGAGGGGAATCCATTTTTGTATCTTTTCCAACTGCTAAAGGTCACCTACATTCCTTGGCTTATGGCTGCTTCCTTCATCTTCAAAGCTAGCAGCATAATATCTCTCTTCTCTAACCTCTGCTTTGTTGTCACATCTATTATCACTGACTGTGAACCTCCTGCCTCCCTCATATAAGAACGCTTGTGATTATGTTGGGCTCACCTGGAAAATCCAAGATAATTTGTCCATCTAAAGAACCTTAATTTAATTGCATTTGTGGAGATCCTTTTGTTGTGTAAGTTAACATGTTCATGGGTTCTGGGGATTAGGATGGGGACATATTTGGTCAGTTGTACTGAAATTTGCCACATTTGTCTTTGCCCAAAGTTTTAAACTCAGATTTCCTCCTGGGTGCTTTGTATATAGTAGTGCTTTGTACATAGTGATAAATAATTCATTTTCTGGCACTGAAGCTACTTGCATACAAAAGGCTTAGATTTTATAATATTTATTTTTCAGTTTCATTTCCAAATTTAAGACTGGGTGATCTTTTGTAGCTCTGTACTCATTAAGAAAGGTGTGCCTGTTCTATCTGGATTTCCTAGTCCCAAATCAAAATTTTTCTAAAAAGCCCACCTGACAAATGACACACATATTCACTAATTCTGTCCCTTGGGTTTTCCTGAGTTAAATTATTTTTTACCTAAGGCAGGTGTAGTCATGCATGCCTGTAATTCCAGCAGTTGGTAGATGGAAGCAAGAGCATTGTGAGCCTGGGCTATATAGCTAGTTCAAGGCCAGCCCAAGGTAACAAGTCAGACTGTCTCAAAAACAAAAACAAAACAAAAATATAAACAAAAAAGAGGAAAAAAATGTCTTTACCAAATCATTTTAGCACCTAACAGCAAACTCTCTTGAACTCTGCCTATTTTGTTTTATTTTTATTTTTGTAGTACCAGGAGTTTGAACTCAGGGCCTTGCACATTCTAGGCAAATGCTCCACCACTGAGCTGCACCCCAAGACCCTTTTAAAATATTTTTTTCATTTTGAGATAGGGTCTTACTCAGTTGCACAGTCTGCCTCTGGCCTCAAACTTGCAATCCTTCTGCCTAAGCCTGGGAATACAGGCATGTGCCACAGTGCCCAGCAAACTCCACCAATTTTAAGTGTTCTCACCTGCCTCACAACCTCCAGAATTCATACAATCAGCATACACTCTCCAGCTTAACAGGCTTCTAAGAGATTTTTGCCCTCACAGTGCTTCTCCAAGCCAGATTTCTTCAAACTCTTTCCAACTTCAGCACCATTATTTCATTGGTAATTCTGGAATGGATACCCTAATATCCACATTCTGAGATCTAGGAGATATCATAAAAAGTTAGAACAATTGCAACCCCAATATACAGGTATCAGTTTAGTCTCTGTGATATTGGGAATCTTCCAGATCAGAAGATGAGAGGAAGATATGAAAGGAGTGTGAGTGCATGTGTGTGTGTTTAAGACACAATAAAACTGCACACTGAATACATTGCAAACTGGAAACTTTCTTAGATAAGTGAAATGAACGGATTCTTCCAATTGACAAAAATAGGGAAAAGAAACAAGCCAATTCCTTAATATCATTTGGTCAAGAAAGGAGAAGCTAGACTTCCAGTTTAAGATGTCAGATTGAAGGCAGTGTTTGTGTGACATGGTAAAACACAGGAGTTAGAATAAGAAAGAATGGACTCTTTTCCAAAGAAAGAGGGTCTTGAAAGGCACAAAAACCACAGAGGAGATTGTAGGATGGTCACAGGTTGTAGAATGGAGCTAAAAAGCAAGAGGGAGTGTACAGGACACATCTCTAGCTGCTGCTTCCCATAGGGGAGAGAGGAACTGAGCCCTCATCCAATGAGGTAAGACAGACAGCACTGGTCCTCATACTGGCAATCTCAAAGGACAAGCCAACTGTTGTTGAAGCCCTTGATCTCTTCTGGGGATTTGGTGAGACTGGCTCTACATGAGTTGGTGGCTCAACATTGAAGAAGTGACACTTTTCCAGTGCTCCATGCCTCAGAGTTATATGACCTAGTGCCATTCTTAAGAAGGAACCTATTTATCTATTTCTATTTTACATATCTTTTTTCCTTATCATAAAAGTTTTAAAATTTTTTGCTCCTTTTCTCTTATCCTAATATTCATTTCTTTTCTAGATCTTCTTTTTCTTTTCTTCTACTTCACCCTTGATCCCTCACCCTTCTCTCTCTCCTTCCTCTTCCCTTGATTCTTAATTCAGGCTAATACTATTTATAACTTCACCTTAAAGATATTGTAACTTCATGGCTTACTCTATATTATTATTGCCATTCTTTGTTCTATGGGCATTGGTGGCACAGTTACCGTTAACTAATTTTTATTTTTCTTTTCTTTTCTTTTTTTCTTTTTCTTTTCTTTTCTTCTTTTTTTTTTTTTTTTTTTTTTTTTTTTTTTTTTTTTTTTTTTTTTTTTTTTTGCAGTACTTGGGTTGAACCCAGGGCTTCACACATACTTTTCAAGTGCTCTACCATTGGGCTCCATCCCTATACCATTTTTTATTTTTCAATCTTGAGACAGGATCTCACTAAGTTATCCAGGCTGCCTCTGGCCTTGAACCTACAATTCTCCTCTCCATACCTCCTCAGTCGCTGAGATTACAGGTATGAGTTACTGTGCCTGGCTGTCTTTAAGTGACTTTAAGTATAATTCTATATATGGTTTGGTCAGGTATTGTGCCTGTTACAGTGGTGCCACTCCCAGAGAGGTATCAGGTACCTCTCTGGAAGTGGCACTGGAGATTGTGATCTCAAGAGAAATCCGATCACTAAGAAGATGCTCAAATAAAACAGGGAGTGATATCCACCCTTACAAATGCACAAATCACAAATCAGAAACACAAGAAACATGAAAAAACAAGGCAATGCGACCATGATTCTTTAACTACTGAAGCCAAAACTATTAACATAGTAGAAATATCTGGCAAAGAATTTAAAAGTCTTGTAAAAATGATCAATGACATCAAAGATGACACAAATAAACAAATGAATGGTGTAAGGAAATAAATAGAGGAGCTAGGTCAGAAAATCATCAATGTAGAGGACAAAGTCAGCAAAATGGATGAGAAATTAAGTAAGGAAATTGGGACTTTGAAAAAATAAAACAAAAATGTTGGAAATGAAGATCTCAATAAACAAAATTAAAAAAAACATGGTGGAAAGCATTATTAGTAGACTAGATGAAGCAGAAAATAGAATATAAGGGATGGGAAAAAAGGTTGAGGAAATACAACATTCAGAGATTGACAAGAAAAAAATAAAAGAATATCATCCCAATTTTTAAGAACTTTGGGATAGGATCAAGAGGCCATGCCTAAGAATCCATGGAGTAGAAGGAGGAACAGAAATAGAGACTAAAGGCATAGAAAACTTATTCAGTGAAATTATTGCAGAAAATTCCCCAAATCTAGGGAAAGAAATGGACATCCAGCCACAAGAGGAATTTAGAACACCAAATAGACATGACCAGAAAAAATACTTCCTCAGGACACAAGAATAATTAAGTTGTCAAGATTGTTGTTGTTGTTAGGTGCCGTCGAGCCAGTATCCAACTCATAGCAACCCTACACACAACACGTGAAACACTATTGTCAGTGCTTCTCTGCCGTTCATAGGGTTTTCAATGGCAGATTGATATTTTTGGGGAGTGTGTTGCTGGGTCC